>PVIY010009568.1:0-50023 GCA_004026745.1 Myrmecophaga tridactyla
ATTATACACTCTAGACTTCGCTCCATAGGCTTTTTATTTTTTTCTATGTATAATTTCTAGTATTCTAATAATCTGTATACTGGATAGCCTCTTGAAGAATGCACATAGAAAAAAGAAAGGGAAATGAGATCCAAAGAAAAAAAGAATGAGAAATAAAAGGAATTGTCCAAGTTTTAATGTGAAAACATGTTAATTACAATCCTAAATGAAAGAAATGTAGTCTTCTTTAACCTTCACTGTTTTATATATGGAGAAAAGGGACAGGGATATAGCAGCATTTAGAGATGTATTTGATTTAAAATTGTAAAATGAGGCTAATCACTCAGATTTTATAAACAGTTATTATTTTATATTATTTAAATGTTTCCTTATCTCACTTAAGCTTTTGAAACATTTGTGAAGCAGGCATTATATCCTTATGTCATATATAGAGATACTGTCTTGGAAAGATTCAAACATTTGCCAAAGTTTGCTCAACTTATAATCTTCCAGCACAGAATTCTAACCAGATCATTTTACCATCTTTAATGCACAGTGCAAAGGAGGAACATTTGGAATCACAACTGCCAAGGTAGTTAGGAATAAATGATGAAAAGTTCTAAATATTTTATACAAAGGTCTAGGTCTAATGACCTTATACAAAGCCTTATTTGGTTAAAAATTCTAGGGTAAGAAGGCAGAGCTTAAATTGTTGTTGAGATTGATTCTTCTGGAATCACATCTTAAAAATAAATGGAATTTTGAGCAGGCCACGGTGACTCAGTGACAGAGTTCTCGCCTGCCATGCTGGAGACACGGGTTCAATTCCTGGCGCCTGCCCATGCAAATAAAAAATACAAAAGAATAAAAAAACTTAAATAAACGGAATTTTCACAAAGGCTGCCTGAAATGCTGCCAGCAAAGTGTTTTCTACATGGATTTTTTTAAAACATGGAATTCAGGGGTTGGTGGAATTTTACACATATGATTTGGTTGACATTATTTGTATAGAGTGAGATCCCTGTTGATTGGACAGCATTCAGAATTGAGTCCATTTCCTCTAAATTCTTGACTTACGGAAGGAAAGGGCTTTTACTGATTTCCTGGCATTCAAAAGCATTTCACTGAGATAAGTTATTGTTACTTGTTGATTAAACTATTTTAAAAATGGTTCCAGTGGCCACATGCTGTCACAAATATGGAACTCTCAATTATTGATTGGGCATGTTAAAAACCTGTTTCTGGGGCTATTGTTACCATGGTTACAGAACACTCTATCCCTTCCTAGGAATGTGGGAATATTTTTTATCACACATAAATATTATTATTAATCTATGTGCTCCATGAGATATGCTATTACTATTTGTTTTGAAATGTGAAATATATAGTTCTCAGGGAAGGATGCCAGCTGGTTTGCCAGAGTACACTGAAATTGAGACTTGTATTTATCTACTTCAGCTTGGCTGCTGAGTGTATAGCTGTATCTTTAACCTGTGTCATGAATGAGTGCTTATGACATGATTTTATTACTCTCAAGATTATTGCATAACTCAAATTAAGTTAATGAAGACGTCTAAGCTGCTACAGATGTCATGAATTCCTGTCTGTTTGTGTGATGGTTGGAGGTGATAAAATCTCCCTCAATCTATATATTTATCAATTTTCCTACTAGAAGTTTTATTTTTTCAATGTTTTTAAAGGAAACCTCTCTGTCCATCATCTTCTTTTTTTTTTTTTTTGGTAAAGCTCATTAATTTGGAAATATTGATAATATGAGAAAAGCTATTGGGGAACAGCATAAACTGTATAACAGGAACTAATTCAAATTATGGGAAATACTTTGTATGTCTTGTGTCCACATACAAAATATTGTCCTTGAAGAGTTTAATAAGGGTATCTCTTGCCTTTAAGAAATGGACTATTTGCATGTGGAGTTAATTAGGTATAAACTCCAAATGGAGACTCCAAACCTTATCATATTCACTGTTACCTGTATCTTAGTCCTATTTAACCAACAATTTCCTTTGTTTAAACTTTCAAGCCACCAGAAATTTATGCCCTGAGTGGAATAAGTAGAGAGGGATTCAAATAACTTAGCTAATTTAAGTTTTAAGATACCTATTTGTTTATTCTGCATTTTCTGACAATTGGTGATGGTAAGGAAAGTGAAGCTTTCAATGGATGAGTAAGACCTTGCAAAGTTCCTTGATTACAGTTCCAGTAAATTGAGATCCTCTATAACTTGAGAAAATATCAGGAATTTTCCAGGTGGGAAAAAACAAGTGCAATAGTCTTTATCTACAGTAAAATCAGTAGCCTTGGGATAAGGAAAAGCCTCTATCCATTCAGAAAATAGACATATGATGACAAGGACATTTTCATATCCTTAGGAGGGAATAGCTGCATGAAGTCCATTTGAAGATGTCCAAAAGGGCCCCTGTTGATCAATATATTTGACCCTGTCCCACCTTTACACTTCTACCATGTTAATTGACAATTAAAACATAATTTATACACTCATTTTGCTTCTTGTGTAAAATCTTCCTTTTTTTTTTGCCGAAAATGAAGGTCTGATCTATAGTTAATTGCAAGCCCTTTCAAAGAAGCATCACTGTAAAACAATATAACAGAACGGAACTTTGGTTGTTTTGTGGCATGTAGTATTTTTTTTAACAATAACTAAAATTATGAGCAATAACATGACACTATTGTCTAACATGCAAATAAGTATGAGAATATATCATGGGCAGTGATCTCAAGGAATTTTATGTAGTCTCTAAATATTTGTATGAATAACATTATACCCATACAAATTTAACCAACAGAAGGTTAGAAAACTCCTTTCAGTTTGATGCCACTTCCCATGGAACTCATAACATATCAGATGAAACTGTTTCTACCACTACTCTTTTTACAAGATAAAAGGACAAATCCTTTGTATTTTAAAGGGGCCCTCAGGAAAATCCCCCAAACAGTTTGAAATTTAAAATATATATCCTTTTAGGGTTTGATTATGAGAAGGCTAAATGTAGAAGTTGTTTTAAGGTTTGAACACTTAACTAAATAGGATCATAGGTCATTGATAAACAATAGTTGGTTACCTACTTAATCAAAGTGACAAAAAAAGACTTTAAAAGTAAACTGTCATGGTCAGGTTCATGTGTCAACTTGGCCAGGTGGTGGTACCTGTTTGTCTGGTTGGGCCAGTGCTGGCCTGTCTGTTGGGATGAGGACATTTCATAGAATTAAGTCATGACCATGTCAGCTGCATCCACAGCTGATTCCATTTGTAATCAGCCAAGGGGAGTGTCTTCTGCAATGAGTGATGCTTAATCTGATCACAGGAAGCCTTTTAAGGAGGATTCAGCAGAGACAGGCTCTCTTCCTGTTTTGGCCCGTGAGCCTCTCCTGTGGAGTTCGTCCAGACCCTCCATCAGAATTGTCAGTTTCACAGCCTTCCCTGTGGATTTTGGACTCCACGTTCCACGGTTACATGAGATACTTTTATAAATTTTTTATTTATGTATATTTCCTGTTGATTCTGTTTCTCTAGAGAACCCTAATTTATACATAAGCATAGACAGTAAAATGATATAAAAATAAGGAAAAAAATGTTGTTCATTTAAAAGTGAGAAGACTTCTTTTCTTAAACAACAAAGGAAGATAAGGTCAACATAAATATCAGTGGGGATATTATTCTGATATAACATAGACTATTTGTCTTCCAGGCAGATTATTCAGATGGTTAAGAAAAACTTTTCATAGCCTCTCACTAAGAGAGGACCAACAATACAAGGAAATTTCATCATTTTAACAGAGAAAAAAACAAATTCTAATTTTGCATATCATATGAAAGCTCTTTAAAATATCATCAATAATGCTATCAAATCAGTCAACATTAATCATGACAAGTAAAATAAATTTCCACAAACCTTCTACAAGTTTCCACATCCAATTGGGTTTTGTTCTACATTTTCTTGATTCTCATTCTGCAATTCCCAGTCAAATCACATTACTTTAACATAAAGGTACACTTTTTCGTAAACAAAACAAAACAAACAACCAAAAAACACATCCTGCACACTTTACGTAATTAAGTATCAAAAAAATCTTGGAAATCGTCTTCAAACTGACATCCTACAAAACACATCTTACAAAACTCTTGAAATAAAGTTTATCAGAACCATAACACAATTTGGTTAAACACAAACACATTTTTCATCATTTTTACACATCTAGTAGATATAATACTAGCATATTTGATCAGTAAACCTGTATAAATTTAAGGAAAACATACCCCAGTAGAATGAAATTATATGCTTGCATTGTACTTTACTTTGTCAACTCAAAAGGCATGGTTGTTTTCATTTAACTAACAATATTAAACTAGTCCTGTTTGCCAAAGATTTATCTAGATCATGTGCACTTGAATTTTTAAGGCATTTGGATTTAAGTCTACAAATACTGTTTTTACACTGGAAGTATTAGAAGTTCAGTTTTCCTTAATCACTGTGACTTTAGAAGTAGTAATTTACATCTGTGTGCTTATTTATCTTTAAACAATTTGAATAGATTTTTAAGTGGAGGATTTTTATTTGATAATTTGGTACACATTACCATACAGAGGTAAGAAAATACCCATCCAATAAACTGGTGGACACAGAAAACGTACAGTTTCAATAAAAATTTTTTCAGCCATGAGTTAGGCATAAAACCACAGAAATACAGAAATATGAATCTTGTTTATATAAAAGAACTGGCTTTCTCTGCTTGCCTCACTCATATTTTTATTAAAATTTTTGTTCTTGAAAGACAGAACAAGTTGAGGTTATTTATTTAATATGAGGGCCAAAGCTTTCTCATCGTAATTTGTGGAGGATACTTTTAATATTTTCTTTACCCTGGCAGTAATCTTACAGAAACTTTATCCTATTTCTCAGGATTATTGGGTTCTCAGATCTATTGTTAAAGAAGGAATCTTGTAGGTCCCTTCCTATATCAGTCCATCAGTTCTTGCCATCCAGGATTTAGCATCTGAGGTTTTGACCCAACATGTACACACCCTGGATCTTATACCCTGGGTTACATGCACCCCAAAGTATTCTAAATTCTTCCTTGAACATTTCTGATCTTATTTGGGGACATCTTTTATTATAGATGTTAATTCAGTTCAGGTCCAAGGTTACATTCTGCTCTAGTGGGCATCAAATTTCCATAAAAGCCTTAATCTTTAAAAGAGCCTGGACTACATCATTTTCCCTGAGGAGTTGAAGAAGTACCTATTCAGGCAGCTGTGGGGAAAGGGCTGGGTACAGGAAGATAGGGGAGCTATAGGTTTGCTGTCCCCTAGCAGCCTGTAAGAACCAACCTTGGATGACACCCCCACACCCCATCATGTTTCAAAGGCACCTCTCAAGTGAACGCTTTTGTCCTTATAAAGTTTCTCAAAGTGACCACTACAAGGACAAATCGTTCCTCATTAGATCTGCCTATGAATAGGATGTCACAGATCCATAGTGCCAATATAAAAAGCAGGAGATTCAGCAGGTGGAGGAGAGGGGGATTCAGAGCAGGAAGACATCATTATGCTGTGGTCAAATGAAATGCCTCTGATTTCATCTCCTTTCAGGTCAGCCACTCAGATGCCACTCTGATCTGAGCAGGATCACCCAGTGAATGGAAGTTCTAGGCAGGTGTCTCGAACTGAATTAAAAAAAAAAAAAGGCAGCATAATTGGTAGAGAAGGAGACTCATTACACGGAGTTTGAGTGTTGGCAGACTACCCCTCCATGTGTCCATGTTGGGAGTTGGCTCAGCAGACCTCATGAGTTCCCAAAAGCTATGTCTTTGAGAGGCAGAAAGTTAGAGAGTTGGAGGTAGAGATGAAAGATCTGATGATAGAGCCGAAACAAAATTCACACAAAAGCAACCTAAATCGGAGTCCTAATCAAAGGCAGTTGACCCTGACACAGATTGCGGAGTTGAGATAATACAAAGATGTTAGCTGATGGATATGAAGCCTTGGCGATCAGACAGCACATATAAAAAGTTCTTTCATGGACACCTCACCTGGCCGGTCACTGGAAACTGCAGCCGCAGAACGTACCTTCTATATCTTGCTGGAGCCTCCAAACGTGTGAAAGACAAATTGGAATTGAGTTTTAAACAATAAAATCATTTTAAATAATAAGATAGCATTTTTTTCTAGACACCAAAGTTTTGCTGCAACAAAGGAAGCCAGAACAGAGGTAGCTTTAAGTTCAAGGGATGGCAAACAATTTTTATAGACATAAAAAGGAAGTTAACTTGACTCCTATTGATTGGACAAGGGATTGTCCATCCTACAGCTGTGGTTTTAGGGCAGATGGACTTTATTTTGTATTGAATAAAGCACAATAAGCTAGGGCTTCATTGACTATCTGGATCAGTTGCCTTCCTGGGGATTTCAAAAATCAGAAAATAAAGAGTAAACTTAAGAGGGAATCAAAGAGGAACTAAGGTGTGGGATTGTTGGCTCTGAGGGGGTGCCTAGGGCTTTCTCTATGTAAAATAATATAAAAATTATTAACACTAATTAATAGGATTAATAAGCAGAAGACCTCTTGTGTTTAAGGACTTTCATTAATATATGGAATGTTTATCACACCAGCAGACTAATACTAGATGCTCAGTTAGTGGTAGCTTTAATCTGGACAAAAAATTTAATTTCTTAGAAAGTCATTCTATGATGTGACTCCAAATCATATTTCTTGTATTAAACCCTTGCTGTTCATTCTCTCACACAATGTTCCAAATAAGCAGAATATGCAGTGTGCTGGTTTGAAATGATGCATGTCCCCTAGAAAAGCCATGTATTAATCACAATCCCATTTTGTAATGGCAGAATAATCCCTATTCAATACTGTATGTTTGAAACTGTAATCAGATCATCTCCCTGGAGATGTGATTTAGTCAAAAGTGGTTGTTAAACTGGACTAGGTGATGACCTGTCTCCACCCATTTGTGTGGGTCTTGATAAGTTTCTGGAGTCCTATAAAAGAGGAAATATTTTGAAGAATGAAGAAGATTCAGAGAGAGCAGAGAATGCTGCAGCACCACGAAGCAGAGAGTCCACAAGCCAGCAACCTTTGGAGATGAAGAAGAAAAACGCCTCCTGGGGAGCTTCAAGAAACAGGAAGTCAGGAGAGAAAGCTAGCAGATGACATGGTGTTCGCCATGTGCCCTTTCAGCTGAGAGAGAAGCCCTGACTGTTCACCATGTACCTTCTCAGTTGAGAGAGAAACCCTGAACTTCATCGGCTTTCTTGAACCAAGATATCTTTCCCTGGATGGATGCCTTTGATTGGACATTTCTATAGACTTGTTTTAATTGGGACATTTTCTTGACCTCAGAACTGTAAACTAGCATCTGATTAAATTCCCCTTTTTAAAAGCCATTCTATTTCTGGCATATTGCATTTTGGCAGTTAGCAAACTAGAACACGCAGGATTGCTCATTTTTTGTTTACTTCCATGCTTTAGTCATACAGTTTGTTTTTTCCAGTAAAAACAAAAAAATTATCAACTTCTGTATTTGTACATTTTAACCCACAACTTTCTTGAGACTCTTCTTTCCCCAAATCAAAGTTACAGCATTTATTTCCTCCTGCCTGGTTTCACGATTATTTATAGCTATCTCATATCATTTTTGTAAAGAGATGAGATATTAATAAATAAATATCATCACCTGGATATTACTTATTTCCTCTATTTAAACTCCTGGTTATATATAGCTATCATAATCAACCTAAATAATAAAGGCAGAGTATTTCCAAGTAATCAAATTGGGGGGATTAATTTAATCTGGGAATAGATGCTAATTATTCACTTCTATTTTCTATAAAAAAAAATCCCTAATATAAGAGGCAGCTTAAGAGAATCTATGTGGAGCAAGTGGCTAAAACATAATTACTTATAGGATTCTGTACTGGCAGAGGCAAATAACAAGTGATGCTGAAAACGGACATATAAGCTACTTATTATTAATCAGAGTGGTATTTTGTGGAGAATAGTCAAAAGATGATCATTAATTTAAATTTTAAATAACATAGATTTATTGATCAAGTACAGAGGCAGGTTTCTACAGCTGAGATAATGAAAAAAGTTTAATGAATTCTTATGTGAATATATCGCATTTGCTAAAGGTGCATTTTTCCCAGATAAAAATTATCTTTTAATCATTCCACACTAGGCTTTCAAAAGTTCTAAAAGCTGATTAAATAGTAATGGTATAATATATCTCAAAATACTATGACACCAAGAAGAGCTGAAGTAATGCCTTAAATTTTCTGCACTATATTTTATTTTTACTTTAATTTGTTTTTACCTTAAAATTTAAGTTTTTAATAGTGAATCCTATGGTGATAGAAATATTATTTTTGTAACTGCTTAAAAAATAAATAGGATCTTCTTTCTAGAAAACATGCATTTTAGTAGATTTGAATTTCTCTCATGCATTTCATGTTTCAGATGTAAGCTCTATGTTAGAGAACAATGGGCCTATTAAAAAACATGAGGAATTACTGGAGGTGCTACCAAAAAGCAGATTCTCAGGACTTGCTGCCATATAATTTGTTTCAGTAGGCCTGGGTTGGGGTCCAGGAAAGTTCTCTGGATGATTCTAATATTGGATCAGGGAAACAAAGATGAGTATCCCCTGAAAAGAATATGGGCCAAGGTCACAGCCACTATTCTTTTTTGTTGTTTGTTTGTTTTTATTTTGTTTTGTTTTTTTACATGGGCAGGCACCGGGAATTGAACCCGGGTCCTCTGGCATGGCAGGCGAGCATTCTTGCCTGCTGAGCCACCTTGGCCCACCCAGCCACTATTCTTTTACAAGGTAATTCTGTAGGGCAAATAATGTCTGCTATGCCAATGGAAACTTGGACTTGAATTTTATCTCTAATTCATGGTAAAGAAAAACTCGTGTTGCTGAGTTTAGCTTCCTTATCTGTGAGACAATAGGAGTGCCTACCTTGAAGAAGATATGCAAAACTATAATTTAATCCTGTAAGACAGAAAAATATAAAGCAATAAAAGTAGTTCCTCATCTCCCCTGTCCCTGATATGATAATATTTTGGGGACTCTGTTAGTTACAATAGCCAGGAATAATTGTAAGAGTTAAGGACTAGGTCTTTGTGGGAAGGGATCTGTGCTTGCTTCACAAAGATGTCCAGTAGAAAAACAGTGCCACAGACTGCAGAGCACAGGCAAACTAAAGTTATATTCCGAGAACTCCATTAGCTCTAATTAACTGAGCAGCTTTGGGCATGAAATGATGAGATTAGAATGTGTTTCCATGCAGGAAGGTACAATACCTTCTATTGAGTCGTGGTGATGAAAAGGGTGGATTCGTTTTTTTGTGGTTTATCTTAAGTAAACCGAGAAGGAATTTCTAGCTACAGACCATGGTTCACAATACAATGCTCTTTGCTTTTCTAGAACTGAATCTAATTTCTGCCTTTAACTTGATTAAGACAGAATATCTATCATGATATTACAATGCATTCCCTATAATTTCTCTTTAAATTTGGAATTAAACTCTGTCAAATATAGGTTTTGTCCATCCCCTTCTTTTCCCTGGGATATTAATTTTACTTGTAAGGTGCCACAGTCAGAGGTGATGCCTGAAACACAGTATCTTTACTGGCATCCGACGGGAACCGTAGTCTCCCAGGTTCACAGTCCTCCAGGGTAGGTTCAGAAAATATTCCGTTAAGAAAGTATCGTCTATTTATTTTTGAAACGTCAATGGTGAACAAGATTATTAAAATAGGTACAATTTTGAGACTATGACTTATTTATTATTTTTTTTTTACTGGCTTGCCTCTGGACTTGTTGCTGATAACCAAAGGAAAAGACCAAGGAATCTGCCATGACGTAGAGTGGTTTTCTGATGGGCGTTCCAGCATCAGCTCTGCACGAGGTCCAGAGAAATCAAATAATGGCCAAAATTATTGATGCCTGTCTTAAAGAGTTTCCTATATGGATCATCAATTAGATTCTCCTCTCCCAAATTATGGTTCTTTATGTCTGGAATCTGAGACTCCTGAAATTTGGTTCTCACCACCATCATTTCTCTCTAATTGTGGATATAAGCAGATAGCCAGCTTGAGAAATAAATAGTTGAATGGGGTGACAGTAAATGGCTCATAGACAAAAAAATTCTATTTAATGAATCCATGAATATTGAGAAATGTAGCTTTCAAAAGTGACAAGTTTTCCTGCTTAATTAATTAATCTTATCAATTATTCTTTATTCATTTAGCTTTGTACAATTTTTAGTGATTTTCTCTGTTTACTCTTTAAAAAGAGTTGTTTATTTTTAAACATTGGCTTGAATATTAACTCTAACTGAAATAACTAGAATTCTGGGAACCTGTTGCAAGTAAATTAATTCTAGACAGATATTTGCATTCTAGAAAAGCAGCTTCAAATTTTTAGGGTTTCCTTCAGAGAGAATGTTTCTACAATTTCCAGACTTGGCACACCATCAGAAAAATAATATGCTTCTTTCCTATAGCTATTGTTTGGAAAACAGAGAGGGCCTGAGAAATATTTAAAGATTCAGTGAAGCACAACTTCAAGCAACATAATTAGTTGGGAGCTGCCAGAAAACAAGGTCTCAAGCAAACCAGCATGGCAGGTGGCATTGAAGAGCCAAATAGTTGCTTCCAACTATTAAAGTAACTTCCTGTTACTTTCAGGAAGAACAGAAGGTTAAGAGGTGGAGTCTCAAGCAATAACAGATCCTGTGGTTACAAGCCAAGTAACACTCTTCACAAGCACACAGAGGGTGTAGAATTCTTGCTTCCACATAGATATATTTTTTAAATAATGTCTTTTCCCCAGTCTACATTTTACCATGATATGGAGAGAAGACCTAAAAAGCTGCTTGGTATATGGTTTCAGACATCTCCCTCATTCACCAATGCTGCACACATATCTGTACACTAGAGATTATTATTATTGTCAGCATAAACACACAGGTTTTCTTCTTTCTTTGAAATCTGTATGACTTTAATTTTATTTATTTTTTGTATTACAATGGTTAGGATGTGTTCTAATGAGTCATTTCTGCTGACCTATTTTAGGCTGTATCCTCAACTGTATTTTATTGTTGATGAGCCTGTGCAAGGAATCCTTCCTTTGCGTTGCTATGTGTGTGCATTTCTAACATTTCTAACATTTGCATTTGTCTACTTACTATATTTTCCTTGTCTTTTTATAGTTTTCATTTCTCTACTGTTAACTGCTCCCCTGTTCATCCATTCTGTCTTCCGTTTCTACTAGATCCCTTAACATGTTAACCCATAGTTATGTCAACATCCCTACCTGATATTTCCAAATTTATAGTCATTTCTGAGTCTGGTAATTTATATCACTTTATCTTTTGGTAAAGGACTGTTCTAGTTTGCTAGTTGCTGGAATGCAACACACCAGAGATGGATTGGCTTTCAATAAAAGGGGATTTATTTAGTTAGCGTATAATTCTTCAGAGGATAGGCAGCTAACTTTCAACTGAAGTTCGTTCTTAGGTGGGAAGGCACAAAGCCATCTCTGCTGGTCTCCTCTCCAGGCCTCTAGGTTCCAATGTCTTTCCCCGGGGTGATTCCTTTCTGCATCTCCAAAGGCCTGGGCTGAGAGCTGCGAGTGCTGAGATGAGGTATACTGAGCTGCTTTGGCTGTGCTACGTTGAGTCTCTCATTTAAGCACCAGCCAATTAAATCAAACATCATTCATTGCAGCAGGCACGCCTCCTAGCTGACTTCAGATGTCATCAGCAACAGATGAGGTTCTCACGCCATTGGCTCATGACCACATCAATAGAACTAGGCACCTTCACCTGGCCAAGTTGACACCTGAGCCTAACTACCACAGGGACCATTTTCTTTGTTTTTATATGTCTCATAAAATTTTCTAAATAAATGTCAGACCTAATATGTAGAATAGAAGAAGCTGAGACTTATTATACTCATACACAGAAATAGGATAATCTTTTTTTTATGTCAGACCATTAGTAACAGAGGTTCAATCTACCTAATCAACCTTTGAGGAAGTTTTCAGTTTTGTTGTTGCATTAGTTACCATGAGTGCTTCACATTCATTCAGGTATAAACTGCTTCTACTTTGTGCTGAGTATAGAGTCTGGGATTCCTAATGGTTTTTCTCAGTGTTCCCTCTTCCCCCTTAGCTCTCAGGTGTCTGTTCAAGCCTGAGTCACAGAGAATGACTCTCCCTACTCTTACATCTTTCCCAGTGATAGATTTCTCTTGTTTTAATGTAATTTTATTGAGACATATTCACAGACCATATAATCCATCCAACATATACCATCAGTGGTTCACAGTGTCATTACATCGTTGTGCACTCATCACCATGTTCATTGTGCCGGTCTGAGCTACTATGTACATGTGCCCCAGAAAAGCCATGTTTTAATCCGGATCCTATCTTACGGGGCCAGCCTTTTTATAATCCTGATTCAATATTGTAGGGGGGTAACTATTGATTAGATTAACTCCACGGAGATGTGGCATGCCCAATTGTGGATGTAGCTCTTGATTAGAAGATCGGACTCCACCCATTCCAGGTGGGTCTTGATTAGTTTACTATAGCCCTTTAAAAGCAGAAATATTTTGGAGAGAATTCAGATCTGACACAGATGCAGACACTTGGAGAACAGTTGCTTCAGAGCTGACAGTCAGAGCTGATGTAGACGTTTGGAGTTCAAGACAGAAATAGCCTGGGTGCAAAGCAAGGACTCACAGAAATAGCCACAACCTGAAGAGAAGAAATAGCTCTGAAACCCAGGAGGTTTGTCCTGGAGCAGCTAAGTGAATGCCCACAGGTACTTAGAGAGGAAACCAGTAGCATCAGAAGCTGAAAGTAATAGAACGGGGAACCAAAACCAGAAGACACCAGCCATATGCCTTCCTAGATCACCTTTCCTTGAGCCAAGGTATCTTTATCTGGATGCCTTAGTTAGGATGTATTTATGGCCTTAGAATTGTAAACTTGTAACTTATTAAATACCCTTTTTAAAAGTGCTTCCATTTCTGGTATATTGCATTCTGGCAGATTAACAAACTAACAAAATCATTTTTAGAATACTTGCATTACTCCAGGAAAAGGAATAAAAAGAAAAAGAAAGAAAAGCCAAAACACCCACACTCCTTACCCCTCCCTTGACCACTATTGCATTCTACCCAATTTAAAGACTTACAATAAAGATAGATTGACTGAGATAGTGAAGTATTGTCACTGGTACATATATATATCAATGGAACAGAACAAAATATCCAGAAGTAGATCTATTCAAACATGGGAAACTGACTTTTTTTAAAAAAAATTCCTGTGCAATATAGTTATACAAACGTTATCAAAGATTAGGGCTACTGGATTACACTTCAACAACTTCAGGTATTTCCTTCTGGTTATTCCAAAACACTAGAAACTAAAAAGAAATATCTATAGGAGTCAATATTCACAGTCATTTGTTAAATCCTAATTTCTCAGTTACACCTCCTCCCTCTCATTTGATCTTTCTCTCAATCCTCAGAAATGTTGAGGCTATCACCAGTTGACATTTTTCATGCTGGAAAGGGGTGTTGACCTTATGGGGTAGAGCAATGAAATTGATTTATGTTCTTAGAGAGACTGGCACCTCTGGGCTTCAGGTCTTACCTGGCAGATTTCTCTTGATTAATAGATATCAAGTTCTGGGGGGATGGGGAGGCTCTTTAAGTCTCTTGATACAGGTTCACGTTTAATGAGCCCAGGGCACCTGATCTCAGAAAGGCTTTCTCAGTTTTTCTTCCCTTCCACAAGTGTCAGTCACCTTTCACTTGCATCTGTGGGCTGTTTTACATAGGAGCATGGTTCCTGCTCTACCTGAGGTAGCAAACTTCTGCCTTTCATCAGTGCAGGACACTGATCCTGACATCATTCCCTGCCCCTCTGCAAAGACAGAAGACTTTTTCCCTCTACACCTCTTCAAGAAGCAGTTAATATCTGCCAGGTCACTGAGAGTGGAAAGCTTTTGCTTCTCATCTTCCCCCAGAAGTGGCAGATCTTTGCCTGGCTGCTGGGGACATCTAGAGACATATCGAGGGAGGTACAAACATGTTTTAAGAAAAGGAATAACATGTGATAAGTTTAATTTAATTATGAAATACGCTTAGAGTAAAAAGATGGGGGAAGAGCAGAATGGAGAAATATAAAATTGTATGCAGATTACCAGCTTCAGAAAATAACAATCCAAAAAATATAACATGAAATCTTAATCTAGATATTTGCAAGGAGTATACAGAAGATGAAATACTTGAGATATTTTTAGATTATAAATTGGGAAAAATAAAAAGATAACCCTGAAATATTAAAATAGAGTTACATTTTCAACATGTTGAATTTTATGGTATTATGGATCATCCAGATGGAAAGGGTCAGTAAACCTAGTACCAAGTAGATATCATTTTGTTAGTATAAATTAAGTAAAAAAAAAAAAAACCATGATGCTTCTAAAATGTTATCCTATTTGAAAGCTGACAATTTACCCTGCAACAGGGTAGAGGTCTTATGCAAGTACTTCTTTAAAGAGTTGGAGGACCCGGAGAAGTCTGTGCTCTCCCCTTCCTTTGATACCAATTAAAAGTGGTGAGTTCTCTGCCCAATGTGGTTGAATGGCTGATTCCTGAGACACCAGGGTTTCAAAGAGAAAGAGCATTGCTAAGCGTGAAGCAGGACAGCGGATGGTCTATTGGCCTAAAAATTTGTCTCCCTGAACTGCAATAACTCTGATGGTTTTATGGTATCAAAACATGGGCAGGTTTTCAGAAGCTAATGAGTGCAATGGGTCGAGATCACAGAGTTAGAGACAGGAATCTAATTATTGGGCACTGACAACATGCTTAGTCACGGAACATATGTAAGACAATGGTGGCCGTAATACGATGATGATGGAGAATGAGACTTTTAGTATTATAACGAGGTATAAGATTAGTTCTGGGCTGACTCATGGCCCTTCACTAATAAGCATTAGGGTCTCTCTCTAGTGATCATAAAGCTCTAAAGTTGAAATACAGAGTAAGGGGCTGCAAGTGGGAGTTAGTCACAGGGTTTTATAATCACAAGATAAAGGCTATGGAGTTATAAAATCATTATCAAAGATTAAGGCATCCGGATCACAGTTGAATAATTTCTGGTATTTCCTTATGGTTATTCTAATCTGCTGGACAGTAAATTAAAAATTTCTACGTAATGATTCAGTAATCATCATTTGTTAAATCGTTACTTCTCGGTTACAACTTGTTCCCCTCAAAGATTCCCTGGAGGACAAAGTTTATCTCCTTTCTCAAACTAATATGGTGATTTTCCATGGGGTCACTCAGAGATGAAATTATCTGTTCACTTGAAGAATAAATGGGCTGTTGCCTGACTTCCACCCGAATTTGCAAACACGGCAGAAGAGAACTGGCTGTGCCAGGAAAGGAAGGTACCTTTAAAGATAATCTGTGCAAGCTTTATTTAAGAGTTTTCTCTGGGTCAGTGAAAGTTGGCTTAAATCTGTTCAGCATACTACCCACAACAGCTCCACAAGAGAGCCAAGCATTTCCTACAGCAAAAGTGTTGAATTTTGACTCCCTGCTCACCACCCCAAGCCACTGTTCATCAGGAGACATTTTCTTGATTTAGGCTTTGGATGGAAGTATGCATGCTCACACAGAAAAGAGACAGCACCGGGTCAGCTTCATTGATAAGTGGCAGTCCCCTGTAGTCAGTGGGTCCTGATCTGTGGTTGACATAGAAGAAGAGCTTTGCACACCCCTCTATGCCAAGCTGGAAGTACCCACCCCCTCCCCACCATGAACAGATATATCAGGATGGGGGTAGGGGTAAGCTGGCCAGGTGTCATAAAGCATGCCTACTTTAACCAGACTGTCTCCAGTGAATACTAAGATATGCTCTGGACGTTAGGGGAAGGGATGTGCCAGCAGTCCTCTTTCTTTTGGGGGATGTGTATTATCTTAAGGCACTCAGGAAAAGGAGTATGCCTAGATTATTATCCCATCCTAGGAGTCAGGCTAGCATGCTCCCAAGCTCAGGGTTATTTGTGACTCACAGGGAAAGGCGGCAGGCTACAATCAGACCATTCCCAACAACAGAATGTTTGCATCAGTAAAGAGATGAGAAACAGGAGTCAAGAAAGAATTTTTGAAGGCCAGCTGCAGCGTAATGTCAATTACTCATTCACTGGAATTAGAATTGAAGGTTTATAGTTGGGCCTCTCATAGCACCTTTAAAATTTCATGAATTTTCCCATTCTCTAAGCCGAGTGAGTCTGAAACCACCTCATCATACCAGAAGAGACTCATTTTACTATCTTTTCTTACCTGGTGGTATCCACACACCTCAATCTTGAACTTTTAAACAGTTAGCAAGACGGGACAAAAATGAGCTGGGAAAAGTGAAGAACCAACCAGCTTGGAAAGGCAGAAAACCCTTAGCCTTCAAAGTTGACTATACTGTTTACTGATTTGGGGCTGACCCATTTTATTGTAAAATTAAGACAGCATTTATGACATTTAAGAGATCAGAAACCTACTCTCACCTATAATTTAAGACAGCCTCAAACTTTCACCAGCAGTCAAGGAAATATGTACATTCACTGAAAAGAAATAGCATTTTTTGTTTCCTATATTTTCCAACTCAACAATTCCAAGTGTAATCATGACAGTTAAGTGATGGTTTTATCCTATATGATTTAATTGGTTAAATGGCATCAGATACTATAGCAATTTTCAAAGATTAGTGCTACACTTATGACCTGCCCTTTTAAATTTACACTTCAGTACAATATGTAAAAAATTTTGTTTAGAATGGGCAATGGTAGCGCAGTGACAGAGTTCTCGCCTACCATGCCAGAAACCTGGGTTTGATTCCTGGTGCCTGCCCATGCAAAAAATAAAAATAAAAAACAAACAAAACAAGACGAATTTTGTTTAGGAATTATGTAACCATGACTATATATTATGCCTGACACTAATTACCTATGGATAAGTCATTTGGTACAGTTTTATCATTGCAACAGTAAGTTGAGCTATATAATTTCTTAACTGCTCTATCATGTAACTTCTATTTATGTATAAATTTCCCAAATATAATAGCAATTTATTGCTTTCATTTATCTTGTAACTTTAAACCAGACAAGTCCCTGTTTAGTCTATTCAATATTCTTAAAACTTTAATATCCTATAAATTCAACTCCTTGTCAAGAAGTGGATTATAAGTTTTTCTTTGAACTTTAGCATCTTATTATCCCACAGGAAAAAAAAAAGACTAAATTTAACATAACCAGAATCCTAGTCAGTTATCATTTTTTAGGAATAAATTCACACTGACTACTTTCCAGAGATATAAATTTTAATACAAAGTATCACTTAAAACATATTTCACAGAAAATCATTTTTAAAAAAGAAGCAAACTCGTGAATACTGGCATTATTTCAGCTCAGGCTAAAAGTTACAACAGATGAAAATGTTATTTAATTAACTATATAATATTTTTCTTTATCTTGAACATATAAAAAAACTCATGATGATCATTTGTTTATGCAAATAATGCAAAGCAATCGTTATCAAACAAAGTTTTCTACATAGCATGAGGAAGCAGAAATGAGATTGCATTCTTTACATTATTTTCTTGGATCCAAATCTATTAACCACTAAAGTAATTTCAAACAAATCCTAGGAAATGGTGTTCTCAATCCTATTTTTACAGGTAAGATTTGATATAATTGCAAAACTCAAATTCTTTAATGGTACAATCTATCAAAAAATGTTGACACATTGATATATCTGAAAATAAAGAAATGTATTTGACTAATTCAATTTCAACAGAATAGTGCCAATGGAAGTTTTTCTTTTAAATTCAGAAGTTTTATTGAAATATTATATAATACAAAGGAGAGAATTTCCTACATTTCTAAAATTGTGAGGTATGTAGTTTTTCCCAAGGAAAAAAAATGAATACTTTTTTTTTTTCCTCTTAGGTTATTGTATCTGTGAAGTAATCTGGCATGATGGGTAGAGACATAATGGGTCAAAATGATTTCTAAACTTTATGGACACGACAGTTTTTATCTTACAGTCCTTCATTAATGTTGTTTAGATATTTTCTGGTCACCATTGTTACTAGTGAGTTGCTGGTCTTCAATCTTTAAATCATACCATTGTTTTTATGTAAAGAATCATTTTTCCCTGGCTGCCATCAAGATATTTCTCTCCAATTTGGACTTTGAGCAGCTCGACAATGACATAACTAGATGGGGTTCTCTTTTTATTTGTACAAGTTGGGGTTTAATCAGGTTCCTGGATCTGAAATTCAAAGTTTACTAAACTTGCAAAATTTTTAGCCATTTTTTCTTCAAATATATTATCTATCCATTTCTTTCACCTCTTCTTCTTGGAGTCAAATTAAGTTTATATTAAATTGCATCTCTGAGACCTGGTTTTTTTCTTTTGAGATTTCGCTCTATATTCTTCGGTGTATATTCTTTAGATTTTTGTTCATGCTCACTCATTATTTTTGCCATCTTCAATCTAATGTTTGTTGGATCTCCTGAATATTTTTTTTAAGTATTGTACTTTACATATCCATGGCTTTAGATGATTTTTAGATTTTTTAGTTTCCTTTTCTCTTTTCAATCATTAAGATCATTTTTTTTCCTTTAATTATTTTAACTCATTTTCCTTTTTTGAACATATTTATATTCTTTGATTTGAAGACTTAGCTAAATTCACAACTGGTACATTTCAGGATAAATTAACTGCATTTGTCCCTCTTATACATTCTTGTCTAGTAATTTTTTGGTTGAAAAACTAGACATGGCAGATTATGCATTGTATATATACTTTGAATCCTGTTACAGTTATATTAAATGTGTTGGCATTTTGTTCTAGTACACAATTAACTTGCCTGGACTCATGGAGCAGACTTTTATTTCCCATGGGATATGATATCTCTGTTCAATTCTTTCAACTCCCAGCTGCTACTTATTTTAGCCTGGCTGCCATGGGTCTCCTCCATTTCACACAGAGAATTTGGGCAGATACTCAACATCTTCAGCTATAGTTGTCTTACTTCCATCTAATTTTCTTGTCTAATTTTCCAGCTGCTCTGCTGTTTTCTTTCTCTGTCCTCTAACAACTCAAGGCTTCAGTTTTCTGCTGCAGAAGTTGTTCATAGATTCACAAATGCGTACTCAACAGAGTAGCAAACTTGAAAGCTCACTCAGTTCTTTCTTCAAGCATAGATTCCTCTCTAGTTCCTGTCTGCTTTTGGACTGAGGGAAAGGAAAACCCTTGGACGCACTCTATGCATTCATAGTTTATGGATCAATGAAAGATTTGAGAGGTATATATACAAATTCCAGGTCTCATTATTTTCGTGATTCCATGGTTTTCTTACAAACAGGGCTTTTTTTATTAATTATCATTGACTCTTACATCCTGGACTGTATTATCTGCCACCTTGAGCCTATATGTCTGTGGTTTTCTCTAGTATTGGTTTGTGCCTTCTTCCAGGAAAACCACATGATGTCAAGGTTTACTCTTTCCTTTTTGCAGTCTTTCCAGAGTATCTCCAAGCTTCTATCTATCTGACACTTTCTTATAAAGTTAAATATAAACCTACCCTATGACCCAGAAATTCCATGATTAAGTATTTATTAAAAAGAAATGAAAATATTTCTGCAGCTCTAAACTAGTATACCCATCAATAGGAAAATGGATAAACAAATTCTGTATTCATTCAGTGCAATATTACTCAACAATAGAAAAAAAACAATCAACCACTAATACACACAACAACATACATGGATCTCAGAGAATTATATTAATTGAAAAGAAAGCAGACACACAAAAAATATATTCTAATGGAAACTGGGTTTCATTAGAGGGCATGGGGCCTAACATTCTAAAATTAGGTTGTAGTGTTCTGTATTTAACCATTTGAATATACTAAAACCATTGAATTGTACATTTTAAATGCATGAATCTTATGGTGCATTAATATTTCTTAATAAAGATGTCACAATAATACACTATAGGTTCTAATTTATGCAGTTCTATTTATTGCACTTATTTATACTTATAATGAAATATTCTATATTTGATTTATGCCATTTATATCCTGCTACAGTTAAGAAGTGCATATCTCACTGAATATATTTCTCTCAATTATAAAATAAACCTTGTTACAATCTTGGTAAGAGAAAATGAAGCATTTAACATTGTGAAAATCCTTGTTGTGGATAGTCTGTATTACATGATATTGTTCTTTGTGTTATCTCTATGTCCTGATTATAAAAATTCAGGTGAAGGACCATGATTTGTATTGGATTTCTTCAAAACATGTACTATTCAAAACAGATATGAAGTCAATACAGGCAACAAATGACATGTCCATATTTCTAAAGAACATGTGGCAAGCTGTGGTAGTTAGATTCAGTTGTCAGCTTGGCCAGGTGAAGGCACCTAGTTCTGTTGCTGTGGACATGAGCCAATGGTACGTGAACCTCATCTGTTGCTAATTACATCTGCAGTCAGCAAGGAGGCGTGCCTGCTGCAATGAATGATGTTTGACTTAACTGGCTGGTGCTTAAATGAGAGAGTTCAACATAGCACAGCCCAAGCAGCTCAGATACCTCATCGTAGCACTCACAGCTCAACCCAGGCCTTTGGAGATGCAGAAAGAATTCACCCCAGGGAAAGCTGTTGGAACCCAGAGGCCTGGAGAGAAGGCCACCAGAGGTCACTCTGTGCCTTCCCATGTAAGAAAGAGCCTCAGTGGAAAGTTAGCTGCCTTTCCTCTGTAGAACTATCCATTAACTAAATAAATCCCCTTTTATTGAAAGCCAGTCTGTCTCTGGTGTGTTGCATTCTGGCAGCTAGCAAAGTAGAACACAAGCATATTTCTTATCACTCACCTTTATTTTCTCCATAACCTCATTTCCTAAATTCTGTCTCTGCTTCCTTCTTTCAGTAAGTTGTCAGCTTAAATCTTGTTCCATATTTCTTTTCTCTGTTATTTAGCCTTTATTTTTCTATCTTTCACTACTTTAGACTTCTAAACCTAATAGCCACCACTGACAGGGAGGAAGACTTATATTTGTGTTGTTTTTTAATAAACTTGTACTCCCCATTTGCAGTTTTATCATGAATATGATCTTTCTCACACAAAAACATCCCTTTGCTTTCTAGTAATGTAGATCCTGACTTCATTCTTGGTGTTTAACTGCTGACAACTTTTAAGCTGCCCCCCTCCCTCAAGTCTGGCTGTGTGGTTCAGCCAGCGGAACCAACAACAGTTCCTTCTCCAAGGTTGCCCGCTTTGGGGTAAAGAACTCTAGGGATCTCTTACCTCCCAGATACCCAAAATCTAAGTCACGGGTGCGTGTCTCTATACCTACACGTAAGCCACATTATAAGGGTGGATCAAGACACTCCTTATCCCTTTCAGAATTCCAGACATCACTGAAAGCGAACGAGGTTGTCATTTCATTTCTTAGAAAACACAAGGCTGGGCTCTTGAACAAGGTATTCAAGGAAGCTTTCACTTCCCACACTGGCCTCGGATTGCAGGCCCCAGAGTGCCATTTCAGCCTACCTGAACACGTTAAAATCCAATCAATTGATACATGGATGAATTATAATAAAGACTCACTTCTTTCCTGGTGTCTGACTGCTGACAGCATTTATGCCTCATACCTCCTTCTTTGCCCTGCTGCTCTCAGTGTGGGAAAGCTGATGAGAAAAGCCATGTGCTCCCTCCTTTGTCTCCCATAAGAAGTGCAAATCATTAGAAATGGAAAAACTTAGGTGGTCTCACTCCTAAGCAATAAAAGAAAGAGAGAGTGAGAAGGAAGGAAGGAAGGAAGGGAGGAAGGGAGGAAGGAAGGAAGGAAGGAAGGATGGACGGAATGGAAGGAAGGGAGAAAGGAAGGAAGGAAGGAAGGATGGAAGGAAGGAAGGAAGGAAGGACAGAAGGAAGAACAGAAGGAAGGAAGGAAGGAAAGAAAGAAAGAAAGAAAAATCTTTTCTTGCTTTCTCAAGTCATCCTTGTTACCCAGCTTTGCCCAGTGTGGTAGTTAGATTCAGATGTCAACTTGGCTACGTAAAGGTACCTAATTCTATTGCTGCAGACATGAGCCAATGGCATGCGAACCTCATCTGTTGCTGATTACATCTGCAGTCGGCTAGGAAGTGTGCCTGCTGCAATGAATGATGTTTGACTTAATTGGCTGGTGCTTAAATGAGAGACTCAATGTAGCACAGCCAAGCAGCTCAGCATACCTCATCTCAGCACTCGCAGCTCACCCCAGGCCTTTGGAGATGCAGAAAGGAATCACCCTGGGGAAAGTTGTTGGAACCCAGAGACCTGGAGAGAAGGCCAGCAGAGATCACCCTGTGTCTTCCCACATAAGAAAGAACCTCAGATGAAAGTTAGCTGCCTTTCCTCTGAAGAACTAATGAAATAAATCCTCTTTTATTAAAAGCCAATCCTTCTCTGGTGTCTTGCATTCTAGCAAAATAGAATACCCAGGAAGCTTCATAATATGGGTAATAAAATTTTCTACACCCTCTTATAACAAGTTGTGTGTGGCATCATCAGTGTCAACATATGAATACATTTTGGGGTCGGGGTATATCCTGCCTCTGTGAGGTAAGTATACTCCTATTTCTACATACAGTTCCTTCATATTCAGAAAGGATATTGACTCTCAATCGAAAAAAAAAATTGTTACACTTACATCAGTGAAATTAGAGCCATTCTTTTTTTTCTACAATGTCAGTGCACTTACACCTAAATTCAATGAACTCTATTATCAATTTTGCATTTAAGTAAATTTAGTTAGTCTACTAGAAAAGTGGGCAAGTGTGCCTTTGCACAGATAAAAGAAAACAGTCCAAAATCACATTGAAACACTATTATTCACACTCATTAATGTAATTGTACCTGTTATCTATTTCTTCTGTAATGTTAAACACACACATACACAACTAAATTTTTACAGATTAACACAATATGCATTTCCTGATCTCCAAAGTTCCGTTTGGTCCAAGCTTGGCTTAATCTTTCCAGGCTTAGCTTCTGCTTCTGCAGAGAGCTAGCAGGTAGGCTGGGAGATGGATGATGCCTAATGACTGCATCTGTGAAGAATTGGCACTGCTGCACATGGTGTCTCTTCTCCAGCAGGTTTGCCTGTGTTTGTTCCCACTGTGATCCCAGGAGTCCAAGAGAGGGAGGTGCCAAATGCTATGCCTCAGGAGGCTTCAATTTAGAGTCAGTACACAGCACCCTTCCATGCATTTGGTTTTTTTATTATTAAAGCAAAGTAAACAGACACTCTGCAATCTAAGAATGAGGAAATAAAATCTACATCTTGATGAGCATATATAAGGATTCATATCACAAAATCGTGGAAACAGGAAAAGGTGAGCAATCAGTGTCTTTTTTTATGAATACCTCATATTTATGCTACATACAAATATATAATTATTTGGAGGAATTATTTAAAGATCATCCCTCATATCCCTCTCTCCCCCCACCCCCAAAACTAGGAAAGAATGTTGTATTCTGAAGTTTGAAATATGAAATTAGCATATGGGAGCTGAGCCTTCCTATTAATTGCCTCCTTAAAGAAATAAAATGACTTGTAAATGAGAATAAGATTAACATTAACTACATTTATGGAATATGCATATCTGAAGCTAAAAATGTTTCCTTCAGCTGGAAGTGTAGTGAGAAAAAAAGACAGAAAACAAATGGTGCTGTATTAAAGGGGCTTTTTAAGGAAGTGTTACCGGGCACATTGATTAGATCTATTGCTTATTGGAAACATATGCACTAAATTTGGAATGCCATGGTGACATCACGTGCCAAATTTTTGTCTCATACTGCCATCCTATTTCAGTAGTACTGCCAGATGGCCAAGAAACGATGGTACAACATTACTCTTAGTATGTTTCCAGGTGATTTTCCAGCCAATCTTTACTGTCCCAGTTGCCACAATGTTATTCCATCCAGGTGTTCTACGTGTACTTCCTGGGATACCATCTATTTCCCCAGTGATTTTTATACTAATGTGTAATAATAACTGAAAAACAACAATTAAAATGCTATTTTCCCCCTCACTACATTCTCACATGCTGTCTCCTTTGCTGGAATACATTACATTCTCCTTTTCCATCTGAATTTTTCTTATTTGTATTTAAAAACTTAGACTTATGGGAAAATATTGTAGCACTCACATTAACATAGTATCAATCACATTTGATACCCCTTATCTCTGCTCCCATATGCTCACCTTTATTACACCGCCTATAAACACTAGTCTACTTAAAGTTTCCATCAGTATAATGCAAATTTCTGGAAGAAATGAGCCTCGTGGCAGACACAGTCCGTATCATATACTAAACTTGTGTTAACCTTGGTCACCGGGCTGAGGTAGAATTATTTGTTGAATATTTCCAAGCTATTTAATTCTATTTAGAGGGCTAGAAAGGGGAAATTGAATTTATGATTTCATATCTTGGAATCAAAAGTCCCCATTTCAGCTTTAAAATAAATGTTTACAGGATATGGAATGCTAAGTTGGCAGATTTGTTTCTTTCAGTACTTCAAAGATGTTGCAACACTTTGAAAATATTTGTTTCACTGTATTAAATGTCATTTTTTTCTTCTGGTTGTTTTTGTAATTGCATTTTTTATCTTTGGTTTTGAAGCATTTGATCGTGATGCACTTTTGTGCCTTGCTATACTTTTCTATATGTTTTTCTTGTTGGGAGTTTGTTGAACTCTGTGGGTATATACTTCTCAGCAAATTTGGAAAATCTCCAGTGATTATTTCTTCAAATATTTTTCTGATGCCCCTTCACTCTCATATCTTTTGAGGACTCATTATATATATATATATATATATATATATATATATATATATTAGGCAACTTGCAGTTGTCTCACAGTTCAATGATGCTCTTTTAATAGTTTCAAATTATTTTTCCTCTGTGTGATTCTTAATAGGTACTATGATTATGTCTTCAAATTCACTAATCATCTCATCTGCAATATCAACTCTTCATCTAATCTCATCTAGTGTATTTTTATCTCAGGCAATATTGATTTCATGTTTTTTTTTTTTTTTTTTTTTTTGCATAAGCAGGCATTGGGAATCCAACCCAGGTCTCCGGCATGGCAAGTGAGAACACTGCCTGCTGAGCCACCGTGGCCCGCCCTGATTTCATTTTAGAAGATTTATTCATGTCTTTTTTATATTTTATGTCTCTAACTTTTCAAAAATATAGAATTCAGTTATTGTTTTTTTATTGCATGTCTGTTAATTCTAAGATTATGTATTTCTGTGTTACTTTTTATTCATTTTTCTCTTCATAATGGTCTTATTTTGCTGTTTCTTTACATAGCTGGTAATCCTTGATTGGATACCAGATATTTTGAATTTTATTTCATTGAATGATAGATGTATATGATTTTTTTGATATATATATAATATTTATATAAATATATGGAGCTTTATTGAACATATATATTATGGAGCTTTACTCCATACTTAATTTACTCTGTGATGCAATTAAGTTACTTGGTAATAGTTTAACCCTTTTAGGTCTTGCCTTTAAGATTTGTTGGGTGGTTGCAGAGCAGTCTTCAGGGCTTAGTATTCTCCATTACTAAAACAAGACTCTTCTTTGTACGTTATTTAATGGCCCTTAATACTTTCAGATGGTTCTCTCCCCAGCCTTGGGTAGTTTCCCACCATCAGTGTGCATTAAGTTTGAAAAAGGCTGGGAGACAAACTGATCACTGGTGAAGGAATTTATTCAGGCACCAGCATGGTGGGGGTCTAACGTTAGGCTTCAACCCGCCCAGGGAAGATAATGGAGGATTTTTTTATGTTTGAGGAACTAGTCAGGTGATAAGTGATGTGAGGGTTTGGTGGGTGCAGGACAGGAAAGGACCTTGAACCACTGACCCGGGGAGGGAGGGAGTGCACACTGGGACATGGATGGAACAGTCTGTTCCAATATTGCCCGGGTGTCCATAAGGGATGGCTTCTGTTACTGCAACCCCTTGTTCAGGGTTCAAACCTATAACTCCAACAGTGTGCTTAATTAGTACTCTGCTGAATACTTATGGAGGGTGTTCTGCAGACATCCAGAGCCCTTTCTCTATGCAGCTGTCTTCTCCCTAGTACACTGTCCTGCAAACTCTTGCTTTCCCCAAGCTCTACGCTCCAAATCCTTAATTCAAGGAGTCTTCCAGGCTCCATCTAGACTCTCTTTCCTTGTGTGACAGCCTGTAAGTTATGTGAAGACATTTAACGATGCAAATAATAGGTCTTACCTCATTTGTTTCCTGTCACTAAGGGATCACCACTGTCCTTTTTGTTCGTTGTTTGGTTGATTGGTTTCGTTTGTTTTCTTTTATTTTCTTTTGTTTTGTCTGATGTCCAGGATATTGAAAACACTTTCCTTTAATATATTTTGTTTGCTTTTTTGGTAGGGTCGGGTTGTACAGTTGTTTCAGATGGGAGCATAAATCCAGTTTCTTCCTGGGAAGGAATTGGAGGCTTGAGAGCAGAGAAGAACTAACTCTAAACATAATGGAAAAGCAAAGATTATTTTTTTAGCATTAAATATCAACTTGAAGTTTATGACCATGAATTTAAATTGAGACTCCCTCATCACGCTTTGATATTTTTCTCTTTACCATATTGAGCTACACAAATACAGCCATAGAACAGGTAAATTCTTATTTTGCTGAGGGTGCAGTGAAACAGGAAAGTTCATATCTTCTTGCAGGATCTATGCTATGGGAGGATTCAATATTAATCACAAAATTTAACAGAGGTTATGAGCGAAGTTAAAAAGCAGACATTTGAGAGACTGTAAAAATGTGTTAGGATTAATGGATGGGAGTCTATGAGTTTGGTTAAAATGACAATGAGCCACAACCTAAAACTGTAAAGAAATGAGGGTTAATACCCTGGCCTTAGGAGAAAACTGCAACCAGGTAGTGGTTATCTGTCTAGAGTCAATTTTGGGAGATTTTGAGGATGAGGGGAGGAGAATAGTCTAACATTGGCAAGCAGAGCCATGAGGATATTTGCCTGCAATTTCCTGGCCAATCCCCACTCCAAGCCAAAGGATATGTTGAACTGTGTGGAAGAAAAAGAGAGCCAATGTTATAGAAGGCTGTAGGGGAATCAATGTCCTAAAGGATCACCAGTTTTCACTGGATGAAGAAAAATAAATTAAGTGTTTGGAGAATCAATTGAGAAACTAGAAGGGTTTTTTTTTCTTTTTTCACTGATAATGAACAATGAATTCCAGAAGGCACAATGGGCAGGTTTCAGGAATTGGGAAGAGATGTAATCAGCAGACAGAAAAGAAAAAGTGAAGAATGACTGTGAAAGATCAAGAAGCTGTATTGATCTTGTGGCAACCCCCCACATGAGAATCACAATCACAGCAGATGAACCATGTGGTTTTGGAGCAGGGCCATTCCTTTTCAGCAAGTAAATACACTCATTTTGAGAAATAGCCGCTGACTTGCCACTGGGTGCTAATGGAAACTAAGAACCTGAGCACAAGATACCAAGTGACTGTATTGCTTGAGGTAGTCAATGCAAAATAAGTGCTAAATGATTTACCTAGAAATAAATGTGGTTATGCCCAGAAGCATGCAGCCCAAAGTAGGAGAACTTGAATTCTACAAGTGAAGAGCCATTAAAATCTCTTACTAGAAGGAAGCAATTTATAATGTCAACAGGATTATCCTCTCTGTGGAAGTCAGTTGGCCTTTTTCCCAGTCACCCTTGTACTTATTGAATGGGCATCTGAACAAAGAGGTTATGGAGGGAATGATTGAGGCTATGCATGGCTTAGACCTCAACCATGCTAACACTACTCCTATGTGCTAAAAAAATCCGGCAGCAATGATCAGTCATGTGTCTTGGAATTGGAACTATAACCAAGAAAGCAGCAAGTTGATTGGAGTAGATTATTTTCATTATGGGGTGTGCAGTGAATTTCCTTATTGAAATTTTTAAGTAGTTCAGTTTTCTTCCCCCACCTGCTATATTTTGTTTGTACTGTGATTTCCTAACTTACTAATTGCATCAAAAATTTTCAAAGTTTAGCTATTAGTTAGAAAGGACCAAATTATTTTTCAATGACAAACTCTAGGCTTATCACAACTGTTTTAGTTTTCTATGTTATTCAAAGCAAATGCCATGAATCGGGTTGGATTAAACAATGGGAATTTATTCACTTATGGTTTTGAGGCTGGGAAAATGTTCAAATCAAGGCATCATCAAGGCGTTGTTTTTTCCTAAAGACCAACTGCTGGCAATCCTTGGCTCCTGTGTCACATGGCAACACACAGGAGATGTTTACTGGTCTCTCTTTTCTTTTCCAGGTGTCTTGATTTCAGCTTCTTGTTCCCATGTCTTTCTTTATCAGTCTGAATTTCATCCTCTTATAATGGACTCCAGCAATAAGATTAAGAGCCATCCTCATTGAAGTGGGACACACCTTAACTGAAGTAACTTTATCGGGAGTTCCTATTTACAATGGGTTTGTGCTCACAGGCATAGATTAGATTTATGAACATGTTTTTCTGGGGTACATACAGTTTGAATATATAGTTTAAATCACTATGACAACCAAGTTTATTTCTTGCTAAAGTCAGGATTCGTGGCAGGTTTTTTTTTTTTTGCTCCCTTTGGTGCTCTCCTTAAAGTAATGTCTCAGGGACCTAGCGTCCTTCAATCCTGTCATCATAATC
The DNA here is from genome assembly GCA_004026745.1 of Myrmecophaga tridactyla. Lineage (NCBI taxonomy): Eukaryota > Metazoa > Chordata > Mammalia > Pilosa > Myrmecophagidae > Myrmecophaga > Myrmecophaga tridactyla. The sequence goes on from PVIY010009568.1 coordinate 28,879, forward strand.
TTGTACAGGTGGCCACCAAATATGCTGCTGAGAGGAAAGAAAGAAAGCATTATTGCACACAGAATTTTGAGGGCAGGTCAGGGAATAGTGTCCCTCAGCAGCTCCAGCATCTTGGTGGCCAGGAGAAGAACCTATGGGCCACATCATATCCTAACAGAGGCTGTGTGCCAAAGAAGAAGAAAATGAAGCACAGTTGGTGAACCTGCAACATTGCCTCTACGACTGTTCCATAGGCAGAACAATGGTTCTTCAAAATGTACACTCCCTCATTCCCACAACCTGTGAATGTTACTTTATGTGACAAAAGGGACTTTACAGATGTGATTTAATTAGGGATTTTGTTCTGGGCAGATTATCTTGGGTTATCTCACTGGGCCAGATAGAATCAAAAGGATTGTTATCTATGAAAGATGGAATCAGGCAAGTCAGAGTCAGAGAAGGAAATGGGATCATTGGAGCAGAGATCATAGTTATGTGATTTTTGGCTTGGAAGATGCAGAATGGGTCACAAGCCAAGGAATAGAGGCAACCTATAGAAATTGCAAACAGTCAAAGAAAAAACCTCCACAGGACTGCCAATATCTTGATTTCAGCCCAGTGAAATCCACTCTGGACTTCTCCAGAAATTAGGCAGTAGGAAAGAAGTTACAGAGATTACCTCCATCTCATCAGATGATGCTAACTATTCAAGTCCTTACATTTGCACATTACAATTTGACTTTCAGAAAACCATGTAAAAAAAAATCATACTTCTCTTCAACTTGGACTTCCAGTATAATTTTTCCAATATTATATGGCTTTTCTGTGTGGTGATCTGAATGACCTTTACTGCAGCTTAATAACTAAAGCAAACTATTTTGTAGAAAATATAGTTATGAATATTTTTTAAAAGTCTCAAAAAAGATAGACAATAATATATAATTGATTGGGTGTGGACAATCAGGGTTTGAGCGCAGATGCCAATTTTAGGAGTTTTAAAGTTCATAGGTAAAGTTAGCACTTGTTGTGAGAAACTGCAACTTTATTTCTCTATAACAGAATTCAATTTAACTCAAATTAACCCATTTATATTGAAGCCAGGGACCCTTAAACCTGGTTAATTAAAGTCATCTGCAATCAATCCAAGACATACACTGACCCAAATTCATGATTCATCCATGCCCTTCATTTTCTACTTTCTCTGGGTATTTTGGGATGGGAGGGACTTATTAATCATCTTGGCTTTAGGGGAGTAGTTTCTGAACTTGAAAGAAACTTAAAAGTTTCTTCTACATGGTCTGAAATATTAGACTCAACCGAAGCTGCTATAATTTGTTAGATGTCATGACTAGTGGTCAGTTCTGGGTTGCCAGGGCCTCAGGGAGGGCGGGACCTCAGAGTCTGCCCACTTGCTCAGTCGGCCCCATCTTTTCTATCTAGATTCTGTCTTTGGATATCTAGTCCATAAGCCTCTGCTGTTACGCTTGCATATCATGTCACAGTAGCCTATTGAAAAGCACAATGTTTCATGTTCCCCAACTTCTGTTTGCTGCTTGTAGGGGAAGATTGAGGATAAGCATATGACCTTTTCATTCTTTCAGAAAACTGTTAGAGGGAGGATGCTATTGGAGATACATATGTGTGTAAAAAAGTGAAGAGCCATTTCTTTTCTTTTGTGTCTGTCCCAGGATAGTATGGAGCCCACTAGGAGGCTGTAAATATACTGGTTCACCATCCTCTTACATCTTCCCTTTCACTTTTTTTTTTTAATGGGGAGTGTTTGGACTTTTTAAAATCTCTGTGGTTTAATTAGTCAGATTCTTGCTCTTGATATTTAAAGAGACCCTTTTGAAATTAAAAATAACAAACAAAACAAAAAAGTCCTTTCTCTCTCAACTAAATGCTTTCAAGAATAATTGCTTCAATTAAGTGCTTAGTAGAGGTGAATTTGAAATTCAAAGCTGAACCTGTTCCCTGAAGCAAAATCTGGCATTGATTCAACGGTAGGAAAACTAGGAATAGTGGGAACTGAAACACAGCAGTTAGTATTTCAGGACTTGTTTCCCAAAGCAGACAGAAATAGTGAAGTCAGGGGAGGTATTTCTTGGAGGAAGAGCACAAGTGGTTTGATGTGATGTAAGCTCTCTAAAATGTCGGAGAACTTAATACTGTTCAGGTTTATTTTAACCATTTTACTGTGCCCTAGTGTTAAGGCTAAGACCCTGGGTTCTGGACACAGGATCTTCGAATGTCGGCTTGCCTCCTTCTACCTGTGTGATTGTATGCAATATAAATATTAATTCTAAGTCTCAGTTTCTTCATTCAAATAATGGGGATAATATGTATTTGTGGGACTGCTGTATGAAATGAAATATAATTTACTAAGCATGAAGTGTCTGTCAGAATGTTAGTACAACTGTTAGCTATTGTTATTACTAGGATTATTATGGTTGTTTTGAAATCAAAAGAGCACTGTACAATTCCCAAAATGTAGAACCCTGTCCTAGATAGACACTTGTGTAAAATGTCATTCGATTAAATAGGCATTCTATTAAATTTGTGCACAATTTTCCTATCATTCTACTTGCTATGGGTTCTCCAGTTGATCTTAATGCAGAGAAATAAAGTTTTGAGTATTTGATCAAAAATGACCACAATATGCTAAGAGCTATAGAAGGACATATTTCCTGTCCTTTTTGAGTTTTATATTCAAAAGCAACATGATATCAAGATTTCTCAATGTTCATATTTTGGTTGAAATGAACAGCCTGTTTAGCCAAGTACTAGGAAAGAAGCTACAGAGAAAACTGTTTAGCCAGTCTGCTCATTTCAATAAAAAACAGTATTCTTCTCTACTTAAATAGTTTATTTCTCTCTAAAATTTTTGAATCATTTGACATAGCAGTCACAGAATTTTAAAGCTGTAATGAACTAAACTTGGGATAATTAGTTAAATATTTTATAATTCACCTTTTTATATGTTGTATGGCGGGGGTCACATTTCATTCTTTTTCCATGTGAGTATCCTTTTATTCCAGCATCATTTGTTGAATTTTTATTTGTTTGTTTGCTTGTTTGTTTGGGGGAGTGCATGGGCTGGGAATCGAACCTGGATCTCCCGCATGGCAGGCAAGAATTTTACCACTGAACTACCCTTGCACCGCCATGATTCACCTTTTTGATATCTTCAATGTTATATGGTTTATTTATGTTTCATTTATTTTTTTCTTGTCTGAGAATAAAAAAAATTCTACCATAGATTATATGAGGAAAGACATTTCTAGAGAGAAGATTTCAAGAAGAGAGATTTCTGTTTTCATACATTCAGGAAGTTATCAGTGCAAAGTAGATTTTGGAAAAGACACGGGAAAAGTTAATGATTATAGCAAATATATACTTTATACTCTAAGCTTTAAATTTGTAGTATTTTTTAACATATTGCTTCCATTTATGTGAATTTTACTCTGATTCTGCAAACCTCTATTAAAATCTTCCTTTTACTGGAGTTTATTATATAGCATCTATTTTAAATTTAATATAATTGCATTTTGTGCTTCATTTCTAATTCTGGCTTTATATTATTTTCTCAATAAGGCTTATGCTCCTCTTTGACATCTAAAACTTTAACATAAAGTTTCTACAAAAAAAATGGCATGCATTGAATTATCTGTTAATGGTTATGTTTACCATGGTTTACCATATCTTGTCCCTATCTTTCAAGGTATGGTCTCATCTTCCTGCCAAAACGTGTCACAAATATTGCTAAACACATTCTGTAGTTGACTTAAATATACCTGTTCAACAAGCCGAGCTATCATGGGACTCTCTATTTTTAACTCTTCTCACACTCTGCCATCACACTTGGCTGTGTCCTTACACCTATTCTAAGAACCACTGCATTCATTGGGTTTCTGAGTCTAACCTCTCTTTTAGTAATTGCTGCTACCATTTTGCTGAGCTCTTTGGCAGGTGGGATTGACTGTGTGGTTAGCCTTTGTCCAATGGGATATGATGAAAGTGATAAATAACAACTGTAGGAAATACCTTCAGAGTACGCTACATGCCCCAAACGTTTTTTCTTTCCTCTTCCCATAGTCAGGACCACTGCTAGGGAGCCCCCAGGACAGCACCATGAGTTATCTTTGATCACCTAAGTACTGGTGGAGATTCAGCTCCTGGATGACCTCATGCAGCAGAGTAGCTCTTTGCCTAGGATGCCTACCAGATGAGACAGAAATTGTGAGAGGCAAATTTCTGTCTTGTTTAAGCCTTGGTTAAACTAGTCAATCCAATATCTTTTCAGACGTCCACCATCCCCACTATCTGTAAATAGCAACTGTCCAACCACTAATGGTCCTTCTGAGCAATGCTACACTATCTGCTGAGCACTAGTGAACATCCTGTACCCACAGGGACCACCGCTCATTCTGCTGAGCACTCTCGATTATTGTGACACTTTAGGCTGTGAAGCTCCCCACAGATTCTACTATTCAGACACTATTGCCTGAGGCCTTCCATTTCCTTAAACCTTCCTTCACAAAAAGAGGAGAATTCCATTTGCTCTTTATTCTACCTATAATATTGTGGGTTATCAAGGAAAATTGCTTGCCAGGTTCTTAGAAGTCTTTGCAATTAAACTGCCATTTTGGCTTTTATCACAGCTCTTTTTTTCCTTAGGACTCACACAAGAATCTTTGGGAGGCCTAAAGAAGCTGGAGACAAGTCTAAGAACATCCTCTTGTAGTCAGAATTGGTCTCCATTCCAAAGACTTACATCTCAGTAATGAATCTATTCTTCCATGGAATGAACTGAGCTATCTCCCAGAAGGTATGTCAATTGCATATGTGACTTTTGCTTACTCCAGTAAAACAATCAGATATGAACAAAAATATCTCAACATGAACCCCTAAGTACAATTTTAGAGTCAGGCAAGGATTTCTACTTGTGAATACTTTTGCTAACCAGAATATTTATTTCTTTAAACAGTGGGGACTATTGATGGAAGACTCTCGACTCTCCCCAGTGTAACGTTTCTCACTCCACTAGTCAGGTAACCTATGTGAGCATTCCCCACCTGATAAATATCTCATCCAAATTATGCTTTCAAAAATCAAAGTAATAACCACTGGGACCCACTCTTAGATGGCCTGGGGCCAAGACTACATTTACCAACTGATCTACCTAAGTTGCAAATCCTACCAGGGACATGATGGCATTTCAGAGCTCCTTATTCAGCACCAGCTTAGCCACTTTAGTCCATAGCCCTGAAAATGTCTGAAGATAACTTTCTCTCCTGTGCCTTTACTTGATATGTGGATGTAGTCCCCTCAGAAACAGTTCCCAGTTCAGAAAATGTTCTGGAGAATAATTATTGTATATACCTGTGATGGGCATTGCAGTATTTTTCCTCAAGGTGACCCAGCATTCCATTCAGTTTGTGGGCTCTGGATATGCGATCTGTGTTTCATCAGGAAAAAGATAAGCAATCATGGTCATTCATTTCAGCTAATATCAGATTTCTGCTCTTGATATCTAAGATTTTGTAAAGGTCATACAATTAATTCTCTTTTAGGTATCCTATCCATCTTGACCATAGAAAGACTTCATCTCTATATGGGTAAAAGCACCTTGATTGCCCTTTCATTCTTGCTACCCATTAGGGTAATAATCTAATTTTCCTCTGAGAGTATAGTGTTTTCCCCCAGTTTCCATCTTTCTGAAACAATACTAATAGAATATAAAATGAGGGTTGAGTTTGTGAGTAGCATCATCTTCTATCAATTCTGGCTTACAGAGGACAAAAGACAACAATAAAGCTTCTCATGATGTCTTTGTCCCTATCTTCAGTGCATTTCTTATTCCCATACTGTTAAATATCATGACAGAATTTAAGAAGATTTCTGAATCCAAGAACAATATACTATAATTCACTGCATCTATGCATATCATAACAAAATATGTAGAAAAAGACATTTTGAAAAAGGAACAGCAAACAAGGAAGAAAGAAGGAAGGAAGGAAAAAAGAGAAGGAAGGAAGAAAGGAGATAATTCTGTAGAAGTGCAAAAGTTTAAGGAATAAAATTATAAACTTTGATAAGAAACATTGAAAAAACTTTTAAAAATTGTAGAGTTGTATACCATGTTTATAGAGGGAATTTTAATATTATAAAGGTTCTAAGAATTCTTGAATTTGTCTCTAGATTTCAAGTATGCCCAAACAGAATATAAATGCATATTTTATGGAAATTTGTTAAGTTTCTCCTAGAAATATAGATGAATGCAAAGGAAAAAGAATAACCAAGATAACTCTTAATGAAGAAAGAGATGGAAGACCTTCAACACCAAACATGAAGCTTTCTTATGAGGCTAAGTAATAAAGAATGTTGTATCAACATTTCCCGGGAGGGTTCCTGGGCTGGAATGACTTGAAGACTGGTATTGTCCAACCACATGCCTTCATGCAGCTTTTTAAGCAGGATTCCTAGCAGCATGCCAGCTTAAGGGAGTAGTAGAACTTCTTACATGTCAATCTAGAGCTCCAGACTCCAAATCAAGAATCAAGAACATGAGACAGCAGCTTAATCACTTTTTATGTCCCAGTCTCAGACATCACACAATATCACTTCTTCCATACTCTGTTTGTTGAACAATCACAAGTGTGTTCCAATTCAAGAGGAGGGAATATAAACCACAACTTTTGGGGAAAGAGTGGCAAAGTCTTACAGAAGAAGATGTGGGATATTAGGTATTTATGAGGACATCTTTCAAAAGTGCAATCTGACACAGACAGATTTGCTACTAAGGTATTCTAATACCCCTGGGTAGCCACCTGGGCAAAAAAAAAGGTGTTGGGGCTTTATTTCATACATACAGAACAGTCAGTTATGGGGAGATTAAATACGTATGTACAAACACAAACTGCACCATTTTATAATATAATAAATGAAATTTTATAATATAATAAAGAACTGGTCTAACTGTTAATGTGAGGACATTTATAGACTTAAATAATTAGTAAGTTGATTGCCTATATGACTGAGTACATCTACAATCAACTAAAGAGGGTTGTCTTCAGCAATAAGAGATATTTAATCCAATTAGTCAAAGGCTTTAAAAGGAGAAGTTGAAAGAGAGAATTTTCATGTCCACTTCAACTGGCCAGCCTTTTCTGGGGAACTCATGGAAGACCTTCACCAGAGTTGCCAGCTTACTGCCTGTCCTATGGAATTTGGATTGGTGCATCCCAAGAGTTGCATGAGACAACTTAAAAAATCTCATATTTAAGGGTATCGCCTGTTTGTTCTGTTTCCCTAGAGAACCATGACTAATACGGAACCCATAAAAGAAAAAAGAAGACACCACGTACATTGCCATATGGAAGAAAAGCCAAGGTCCAAGGATTGCTGGCAACCAGCCCCAGACTGTCGTACTCTTCAGGGAGAAAGCACTACCTTGCTGATGCCTCCATTTTGGACTTCTCCTAGCCTTAAAATTTTGAGCCAATAAATCTCCACTTTTAAACCAACCTATTATATAACATGTGTTTTAGCTGTTAGGAAACTAAAACAACAACCCACAAATAGAAAACCTATTGAGTATATTGAAACACATAGATTAAAAAAGGACTATTATCCAGATATTTAAATAAGTACTTTAAATAGGTATATATATACATATATATATAAACACAATTAATAGAAAATAAATAAAAGAATAAAAGTCATGAGCAGACATTTCATTATAGATTAAAACCAGAATATACTTACTTTATTATTTATCAGGAAAATACAAATTAAAACCATAGTGAGATATCACTTAATATCCAGAGGGACTGGAAAAGTCTATCTTCTATCAGGCAAAGAGATGGAGCAGCAGATTCTCTTACACTCTGCTGCTTGAAGTGTAAAATATTACAGCTACTTTGGAAAATAGCTGAGAATTTTAACGTAATAAATTTAAATATTTACCTACCAACAATTACATATACATATATCTATCTATCTATCTGTCAATTAATTGATCTTTCAATCTATTAATCTATCATTTCCTGGAAGTTTTTGAACATATGACCCATATGCATATGCAAAAAATATTCAAAGCAGCATCTTCATAATAGCCAGGAACTAAAAAGAAATCAATGTCCAAGAATGTTACAATAGATTGAAAAAAATTCTCTTCATACTTGAATGAAAACAGATTCCAACTAAAAGTAGTAACATGGATCAATGCCACACACAAAATATTGATTGGAAAGTTAAAGAAATTAAAACTTCATAGCTAAGGTTTTAATTTTTATGACATCAATTTGGATGTCGTTTTTATTAAAAAGATTATATAGGTTAAACAAAAGATTTATACATCAAAGAACCTAAAGAATGTATCACCGAAGTCAGGAAGTAAAAACTAAGGGGTTAGACTATATGAAGTGTAATGGAAATAAAACATAAATCAATTTAGAGGAAGAATTTAGGTAATGCTCTAAAAATAATCTGCAGAAGGTAATATAGTAATAACGATGCAGGAAAGTTAAAAAAAAAAAATTAAAACTTAGTACCCAGTCCTGAGGTATATAGTGTAAGTGTAAATTAAGACCTTCAAGTTAATATAAGTTGAAAAGAAGTTTACATTACTCTGACATTTTTATTCATTTATCTTTTCAGAAATGTAAATGATTTCCACCTTTTATAGTATTTTTTAGCCACTCTGCTATATTAACTGCCTTTCCTTCTTTAGATTTCTATTCCGTGTTGCTAGATTTAAATTCTCAATATTTTCTAAAGAATGTGATATATATAAGTTTCTACTTATTATTGTTTCTTTCATTTGAGTTGTTTATTGCCCAGTGTCGAGATATAGTAATAACTTGCTTTTGAAAGGAATGTAGCTAGAAATAGAATGTATTTACTTTACAAAGCTTGAAAAGTTTAATACTAAATGATGTAGATTATCTTTTGAATATCTGCATAAATTTTAAGTCCATCTGTACCTAGTGTTATAATGTCCCTATTTAGAATTACCAAAATAATTCAGCTATTTTAAACATTGCTTTTTTCCCATTTTATGCTCCCACTAAATATCTTACAGGATTAGGAAGAAAAAGCTGTAATGGCAAAGTCATATTAGGGTTGCAGAGGAAAAAAGACTGTGAAATTCATAGATTCATTTACTTGTTCAGAAAATATTTATCAGGGGCCTAAGATGTGCTCGTCATTATAGCAGGTATTTTATATTATGAAGTTGAATAAGTCATGGTGTTCACCCTCCATGAACTTCTCCAAAGACAGAAATTGAAAAAATGACAATAATATATGGCAAGTGCAATAAGAGGAATTGTTCATTGTGTTATCCGTAGTACATTAGGGGAGAAGAAAGCATTCACCATGAAGATGAAGTGTTGTTCTAATGCAGTTTATTTCCCAAATAAGCCCTTTATTTTCATCACTATTTTTAGAACCTATGTTGCTCTGTAGGCTTTACATGTGATAAAAGTAATTTCTTCTAAAAAAAGAAGATTTTCTTCCTCCCCAATTTCCCGTGTTTGGGATTTGGAAGGTATTGATTATTAGAGGTGATTAGAGCCGAAAGTAGCTCATTTTTATAAATTTGTCTTGGATACAGAGATACACTGTCCAAATTCCCCTTCCAGGAATGACTTTTTGCTGGCTTGTGGAGAGTGCAATCAGCAGACAGCCTCCGGATGTCAACAACTGCAAGATCTGCCTCTGCTGCAGAGAACTAACTAGCCCAGAGCCATGTTTCCCTGGAGCAATCCACATCTTGGGACTAGGATAGTAAAGTGCTTTAGTTTGTCTCCGCTGCATTACAAACCAGCTCAAAAATTAATGGCTTAAAACAACAACACTAATTTATTATTGTTGCTGGGGCAGCTTCTTTGCTGGTTCTGCCTGAGCTAATTCATGCAGTTATATTCAAACAGATGTGTGACTGGGCAGGGAGTTCCAAGGCACCAGCCTTCTCATAACTGGCAGTAGGAGCTGACTGTCAGCAGAGATGACTCAACTCTCCTCTGACTTTCTTATAAGGAAACCTAAGTGCAGTATCTCAAAAGACTAAGAAAGGAAGCTGCAAGTTTTTTTGTTTGTTTTTTTCTTTATGTTTTAGTTATGGAACATCATTTTCAATATATTCTGTTGCTCTAAGTAAGTCACAATATGACCCAAATTCATGGAGTGAGAAAACCAGCTCTATCACCTCATGGAAGAAGTAGAAAAGTCACATTGCAAGGGGGCACACATACTTGGTCATATTTATGACCATATTTTGCAATTTACCCTTGCCTGCTCTGCCATATGACCACTTATATTCATTTCTCACATTATCAAGGCATAAGTATCACTTGAGGAAAGAAGAGAAATAAAGACTGAGCACTCATGCACTTCCATGCAGGAGTCAGGGAGAAAAAAGAAAACAATATAAGATAAAGAGAAGAAGATACCGAGAGGTTGGAATGCACACACATATACATGGTCATACACACACATAAAATGAGTAATTATTCATTATATAAAATACAAATCAATCAGATCTTCTCTTAGGATCTCAGTTTTTAAAAAACATTTTTACTAATAAGTGAAGAGTGGGCTCTCTACCAATATGCATTTGAATCTTCTACCTTTATTAAAATAGCTCCTGAATTTAGCTGGAAATATGGGAAATAAGGTCATCCAGCTTCAAAGTGCATTTCATAGCCTGACTGCAGCTAGATGTGGCCATGTGATTGACTTCAGGGCAATAGGAATCGAGCAGAAGTTGCTTGTGCTATTTCAGAGGCATGACCTCAAAAGAAATGGGTACATGTGCCCATCTGCATTTCCACTTTCTTGCTAACTTGGACACAGTCTTAATGTTTGCCACCAGAGGTAGGACCCAGAGAAGAAAATCTATCTAGGCATGCGAGGAGGACAGAACCATCTACAAGCCACCATAATAACATGGTTTGTTATGATGAAAGAAGGATATAATTGTTTCATATTGAATTCAATGAATTTGTTTCTGTTGCTGTTACTGTTGTTGATACAGTCATTTAGATTAAATCATTTTTAATTAAAATCTTTTCTAGTTTGCTAGCTGCCATTATGCAATATATGAGAAACAGAATGGCTTTTAAAAAGGGCAATTTAATAAGTCGCTAGTTTACAGTTCTAAGGCTGTGGGAAATGTCCACATTAAAGCAAATCTATAGACATGTTCAATCTAAGGCATCCTGGGAGATACCTTGATTCAAGAAGGTCAATGAACTTCAGGGTTTCTCTCTCAAGTGGAAAGACACATGGCAACACAGTCAGGGTTTCTCTGTCATCTGGAAAGGCACATGGTGAACATGGCATCATCTGCTAGCTTCCTCTTCAGCTCCCCAGGAGGCATTTTCCTTCTTCATCTCCAAAATTCACTGGCTGATGGACTCTCTGCTTCATGGTTCTGCAGCATTCTCCTCTCTCAGAATCTCATGGCTTTCTCTCTTGTCGTTCTCTGTCATGGCTTTCTCATGGCTCTGTCATTCTTCTCTGCTCTCTCTGAATCTCCTCCTTTCTCCAAAATGTTTCCTCTTTTATAGGATTCCAGTAAACGAATCGAGACCCACCTGGAATGGGTGGAGACACGTCTCCACCTAGTCCAGCTTAACAACCACTCTTGATGAGTCACATCTCCAGGGAGATGATCTAATTAAAGTTTCAAACATACAGTACTGAATAGGGATTAGAAGAAATGGCTGCCTTTACAAAATGGGATGAGGATTAAAACATGACTTTTCTAGGGTACATACATCCTTTCAGACCAGCACAAAAGGCATGGATCTTTAGTATCTATCTTTAACAGTCTGTGTGATATCTGATCTTTTATAAAAATTAAAATAACTGGTTAGACTAGAATTAATAATGAAATGAGAGAATTGTAGGAAATCATACTTATTAAAAAGACGAAAAAGCTACTTCCCCCTTTTAAGTGAAGGAATAGTGTTAAGTATAGAGAAAGTTGCTGGTCTTATTACAGGACAAATTCTGGATCATCTGTGTTCAATGGATAACCAAAAGTGGGAATATTAAAATCCTAGAGAATTTTCATTAGAAATTTATTTTGAAAGAGATGACATTAAATACTAGTCTGTGTTATCATTTATGTAAAGATAAAATACCTATTAATTATTTTCATTTTAACTATTTCTAAGGTCTAAATTACGTGCCAGTTCTAAAGGGAATAAAGAATAAAATTTAGAGTGGTGGAAATAAGTGTGTATCCATATAGTTTTTCTGAATGGCTTGCCATTCCATAAGATTTAATTAAGCAAATAGGCTTATATCTTTAAGGTTACCACATGTCTAAGATGCACTGTATGAAATACATTTCCTAGTTGTTTCTTCCTACTTTGAACACTTTCTGAAAATTCTTTGAACTCAGTTTGATCTTCAGCAACAATTTAACTGTCTTTTGTTAGTTAAAACGCCACCTTTGTAAACAGATGGTAAAATTCAGGAAATATTAATCTTCCCAATTTTGTTTTCACTGTAGGATATAATTGGTTAAAGCCAGTGTGCTGTCATTTTTAGAAAAGAAATGTGATTATATCCTTATTTCAAGAATGATTTCTGTGTATACAACAAAGAAATTTCTCAATTAATATTCTGACAGTGACAAGAAGATTGAAGTTCTACATACACAAAATACATGGACTCTGGAAAATTTGCCACAATGCTGGCAGTGACAATATGTTTTAGTTATGCTTTTGAGCATATTTTCAATCTAGTTTTAATGAGCAGCACAAATAAATACTCAAGTTTCTAGATTCACTGTATCTACTGAGGCTAAGTTTATAACAGATGGTTTTATACTTTCTTAATAATATAGATTCAACAACACTAATCTCGTTTTCACAAGTGACCTTGTATTTATCTATCCTTCACATGCTTTCAAAGTGTTTCCAACCTTTTGTATTTTAGACATGTAAAGCGGGTGAGCTAATCATTTGACAACTTCACTGGAATTAATTTTAGTTTTTTGGTTTTTGCTTGACCAGATACCAATAAATATTGACTGTTATCCCACAGTGAGTCATATGAAGTTTGATAGAACTTGAAAACAGTTTCATTTCCTTAAAAAAAAGAAACCTTCAAATAAAACTTGTTATTTTTAAAAACTCACTTTGTAAAACTATATTGCAATCAGACATATTAGTGTATTTCAGTGAGTGAGAGTTGTCACAATAATGTGATGATAGGATGCAAGTAATTTTGCTCATGAAACTGCATGTATTTATCCTTGTACAGCAAGTCACATATTAGACATTCATTTATCTCATCTGTTTCAACTCCTATATAGAACCTAACAGAAGAGCAGTTACAAAGTGCAGTTTCAGCGATTCCCTAAGTTTAGGCAATAAGCCATTGTAAAAGCACACCTGAGGTTAATTGTCACAAGGACTCTGGCCATCCCTTGGTCAGATTGCATGACTAGTTCTATCTTGGAAGCTGTCAATTCAGTACCTTAAATATTAAACAAGTTTATAAGGAGATATCAACAAAATTTAAGAACTGCATAAGACTCACTGTGAGCCTTATCACAGTCAGTTAAAAAATAACAAAGGAAATAAATCAGCAAATACCAAGTTCTTAAACTCAACACTTTCCCCTGATAGGTTTTCCAAGACTCACACACCCCACAAACTGTTATTCTCAATCTCCACGACAGTTATTTCTTTCATTTGCTCATCGTCTATTCATTATTCTTTAATTTACAAATAGAAAAATCTAGTTTGTATAAAATATAGCTCAAGCAATAGGAGAAAATCTGCAGACAGTTTAGGTGACAGATAAGCTTAAAGGATAATTTGAAGAATCTAATTACTGACATGGAACAAAAGACTTGAGAAGATTACTGTTAATGAATAAAAAAAGAGAAAGATTAAAACATGTAGCAAGACCGTGTATATAAAAACAATTTCCTTCGGCATATGAACATCTATCCAGTTAACCAGAAAATTAAATATAATGCATTGAAATATAATAAATATATTTTCTTGGATTAAAGCTTTTAAGGGCTCACATATTCCAAATTAAATGAACACAGAACAATGTATATGAAGTACTTACTGGTTATTGAATTTTAAGAATGAAATTGTTTTCTAGGCATCCAGAATAAGGAAATTAATCAAACTTAATAAGTAAAAAGTAAATAGCTACTTCTCTAAATCAATGTTAAAATTAACATTAAAGTTCAGAAGAAAATGCAGCAAAGTTATAAAACTTATTATGGGCATAAAGTGTATTATGCACATCAAATAATTTATGTTTAAAGACAGTAGAAAAACATTGTGAAGCATAAGATTTGCGTCTATGAGTTCTTCTTGTAAAACACTAATCAATTAAGATACACACACACAGAGTAAATACGACAAAATAAAGCCTATTTTCTTATAGCTAACCCATCAAACTCTATTTTGATTCCAAACTCCTCAAGCTATTCTAATTACACTTACTCTCTCAACAATCCACTGAAACTGTTCTCAGTATTCATTGGCATAGTTAATGGTTAAGACCAAGAGAGTGCTTTCAAAGTGTCTGCTTCAAACTCAAGCTCCACCAGGGAATGGTTTTATTACCTTGAAAAATAGCTTAATCTCTCATTGCACTTGCTTTTCCATTAGTCCAGAGAGGGTGGTGAGAATAAGACCTACCTCCCAAGGTTATTAAATGGATTAAATGAGTTAATATTTGTTTAGAATTTTGAGCAGTGTCTCACATTAAGATACAAATCAAGCCTTCAATAAATTCAATCTTTCCTTATGACTCATGAATCACCTAAATCCAAGGAATAATTACCATGCTTGAAACTTTTTAATCATGTGATCTCACATCTGAAAATTATTCTCTTGTCTTGTCTTCCATATCAGAACAAAGACCTGGTGATCCCTGCCTCTGATTCCACTCTTTCTCTAATTCCTTTTCAATTTCTTTTCATGGGGGTGGGGGGATGGGAGAAGGGGTACATTGCCCAGGAATAGAATCTATATCTTGGGGCATTCTACCACTGAACCACCCACCGACCCTCAATTTCATTTTGATTTGTCTATGAAGGTTACTGTGTTCATATTTCTTGGACTAGTGCATTCTATATTATTTTTAACAGCTTCATAGTATCCTATTATATGGATTACCAACATTTACATTACTTCTCTAATTGATAAGCTCAGTTGTTGAAAGAATTTCCACTAAAGAAGTTAAAGCTGTTTTCTGAGATTGTATGTCAATTTACTGTTTACTATGAAATAATTGTGAGGAGCATTCAACATGGATCCTCAAATGACCCAATAGCCACAGAATTTGCAAGTTCCCTATTTTATAATCTTCATTCTTCCAATCTTCCTATCTCTTTGTCCTAGGGTCTCTTCCCATAGTAAATCATAAGCTCAAAATCATTTATCTCAACCTCTACTTTTAGCCACTTTTAGGGAAATTCAAACTAAGAAAATCTAGAAATGCACATGCATTGTATTATATCATCCATTGCTATGAGCATTATTCTAAGCAGATAAATTATCAAAAATAATTTTTTTCCAGTTCTCAAGTGTATATACATATACATGTGATAGAATTGTTATCTCAAAAGTTTTGGCCACTAAGATTTACTGGGGCTTGAAAACATTTTCTTATAACAATAGCATCTCTTTGGATGCCTATATTTAATGCAAATAAAAATTATCTGGTTAAGATCCAAAATATAAAGTACTGAATAAAATGGTATAATTTGCTTTTTTATTATAGAAGTTGTGTGTTCACAAAACAATCATGCATAAAATACAGGATTCCCATTTAGCACTCTAAAAAAAGAAATTTCAAAACTAGGAAATTCTTACCTTGAGGCAATGGATTTTCTGAAAAATTTTCCTCAATGTTCTCAACAGCAATAACTGGCTTCCAAAGACTTGTTTATTTGTTTATTTTTAGATAATTATAGTAACTAGATTGTAGATTTTCTGGCTTATTGCTGCTGTTACATGTCCAAGGGAAATTTTGTTTCTATGATGCGTTTTATATGAGGTTTTGATGGCTAACAATTATTCTTCAGTAGATTATAGAGAATACAAATCCAAGTCAATACACAATAGACAATATAACCCCCTATCAATTCAGTAAGCACTTTTAAGATATGGCTAGAAGCCTTTCTCATTGCAATAACAGCCAAAATAAGGCAAACAGAACATGGTACTATAACAATGACCTCAAATCCTAAGAATTCCACATGTCCCTAATGAATTTTACCTATGATAATTTTTTAGAATATCCCTAATGTTGTTCTATGTGAAAGATCTATCGTATTAACAGAAAGATAATTAAACTACATAAAATGTGAAAAAATGTAATGTTCACATAAAGAAGGAAGAAACCAGAAAGCACTAGCAGAATGTATTAAAATATAGAGTGCCCTGCAGGATGCATAAGACAATTTATCCGTAATATAAAACTGGTTGATAGCAGAGGCTGATGATTTTCTTGGATTTGGATCAGAAGAAAGTGATATCATTTAAAACTAATGGTTTTCTCTCTAGTGGTATTTCTAGAATATAAATATGTATATACTCTCTCACTGAGACTGTGTCCTTACAGTCCTTCTTATACATTGTTCTCATTCACTTATTTCTCCTGTGCAAATGCAGACCTTTTACCATTGATGACCAAAATTATCTCCTACTGATTATCCTGCATTAATTGACGGATTATACACTCCCTCAAATGAACTACATGAATTCCCTCAGTTTGCAGTCATTTCTCATTGTCTTATTATCTGGGAACATGCCGCATACTCTTTCTACAATACTCTTATTCTCTCCTTTTCTTGTGAATTTCTACAAGTTTTTCAAGACTCAACTCAGGATATTCTTTCAGCTTCCAAATGCCTCCTTCCATGGGGGTAGGTGCTTATTTTAAGTTTTCTCATAGGTCCCTTCCCTTCATTATAGTGCACAGCATATTGTCCTTTTTGTGTCTCTATCATTTTTTTTGTATTTATTTTTAACTTGTTTATTGTATAATATAACATATATAAAAAGCAATGGTTTTCAAAACTCTCTTCAACCAGTAGTTATAGGACAGATTCCAGAGTTTGTCATAGGCTACCATACCATCATCTCAGATTTTTCCTTCTAGCTGCTCCAGAATATAAGAGGCTAGAAGGAAGAAATATTTTTTTATCATCACAATCAACTTTTTTTTCCTTTTTTGTGAAAAATAACATATATTCAATAAAGCAAAAAATTTCAAAGCACAGCACAACAATTGTAGAACAGATTTTAGAATTTGGGATGGGTTACAATTCCACAATTTTAGGTTTTTACTTCTAGCTGCTCTAAGATACTGGAGACTAAAAGAAATATCAATTTAATGATTCAGCAATCATATTCATTTGTTAAACTCACCTTCTCTGTATAACTTCACCATCAACTTTGATCTTGCTCTCCCACCTTTAGGGGTATTTGGCTATGGACATTTTAACTTCCTGTTTGAAGGGGCTGTCAATAATGTGGGGTAGGGAGACAGAACGAGCTGATGTT
The DNA here is from genome assembly GCA_004026745.1 of Myrmecophaga tridactyla. Lineage (NCBI taxonomy): Eukaryota > Metazoa > Chordata > Mammalia > Pilosa > Myrmecophagidae > Myrmecophaga > Myrmecophaga tridactyla. Next base: position 46,422 of record PVIY010009568.1, read on the forward strand.
CTGGAGAGGCTGGGCCCTCTAGATTTCAGGACTTTTCCATCCAGAGACCCATCTGGAGGTTGTAGGTTTCTGGAAAATTACCCTAGTGCATGGAACATTTGTAGAATCTTATATATTGCCCTAGGTGTTCTTTAGGATTGACTGGAATGGTTTTGGTGGGGGGTTGGCAAGTTATGATAGGTAGCAATGTCTAAGTGCAACCTCCAGAGTAGCCTCTCAACTCTATTTCTCAGCCACTGATACTTTATTAGGTATACTTCTTTTCCCCCTTGTGGTCAGGATGGAATTGTTGATCCCATGGTGCCAGGGCCAGACTCATCCCTGGGAGTCATCTCCCATGCCGCCAGGGAGACTTTCACCTCTGGATGTCATGTCCTACATAGCGGGGGCAGGCAATGATTTCACTTACAGAGTTGGGCTTAGAGAGAGTAAGGACACATCTGAGCAACAAAAGAGGTCCTCCAGAAGTAAAACTTAGGCATACCTACATAAGCTTCAAAAGAGTAAAGGGCTTGTCCGATTGATTTCGGTGTCCCTAATGTTTGACACAGTATCAGAGGAGTCCCTGTTGGCAAAGTTTAATGGTTCCATATTTTTACTTCCATCCCTCAAAGAACTTAGCCCATACTTTTTGCTTATCTACTTAATATATTCTAGGATGTGTCCAGGCATTACATTAAGATATAGAGGATTAAAGGCCTTCATTCTTATTCTGGGGTCCCCGTGCTTCAATTGTTCAAATGAGCTATACAGACAGGTTGATTTAGGCTATGTACAATAGAAAATTTAGGTTCCAAACAAAATAAACCTTTCTTCCTTTGGTCTCAAAGAATAGGTGCAACTCTAAAATATAGACAATGTCTTCCTTACCCCGGTGTTCTAAATTACCTTAATCTTTGACCTAATCAGCTTTGTTCTTATCTCTAAATACCATGTTATAATATACAAAAACTTCTCTCAGAATCCAGAAATAATAATTACCACTCCAGACTCAGTTTGTCTGCTATAAGAGCTTATAATCTAAGCCCTTGTTTTCTTATAAGCATTTTCTAAAGGAGACCATCCAATAGTTCTTTCGTTTCTGGCTTATTTTGCCTCACCAAATGTTCAACAGATTCATTCACATTGTTGCATGGCATGCCTTACGACTTCCTTCCTTCTTGTAGGAGCACAGTATTTAATTACAAGTATACACCATTGTTCGCAAATCTACTTCTCAGTCGGTGTGTCCTTCAACCACCTTTACCCTGGTCATAAAAGTGGAGTCATATAGTATCTATCCTTTTGTGACTGGCTTCTTTCATTCAGCATTATGTCCTCAAGGCTCATCCATCTTGTCATGTGCTTCAGGATGTCGTTTCGTCTTACTGCTGCATAATATTCCATTGTATGTTTATAACACATTTTGTCAACCCATTCCTCTGCTGATGGGCTTCTGGATTGTTTCCATTTTTTTGGTGATTGTGAATATGCTGCTATGACATCAGTGTGCAAATGTCTGCTTGTGTCATTGCTTACAGCTCTTCTGGGTATATACCAAGTAGTGCTATGACTGGGTCATAGGGCAGCTTAATGTTTAGTTTCCTAAATAACTGTCTTCCATAGCAGCTGCACCATTATACATTCCCACCAGCAGTGCATAAGCGTCCCAATTTCTCCATATCCCCTCCAACATTAATAGTTTCCTGTTTGTTTAATAGCAGCCATTCTTATAGGTGTCAGGTGGTATCTCATTGTAGTCTTGCTCTGCATTTTCCTTATAGCTAATGAAAATGAGCACCTCTTCATGTGCTCTTAAGCTATCTGTATTTGCTCTTCAGAGAAATGCCTGTTCATACCTTTAGCCCATTTTATAATTGGGTTGTTTGTTCTTTTGTAGTTGAGTTGTATGATTTCTTTATGTATACAGGATATCAAACCTTTGTCTGATATGTGATTTCCAAATATTTTCTCCCATTCAGTTGGCTGCCTCTTCACCTTTTTGACAATGTTTTTTGAGGTGCAGAAGCATTTGATGAGGAATTCCCATTCATCTATTTTTTCTTTTGTTGCTTGTGCTTAGGGTGTAAAGTTTAGGAAGCTACCTGCTATTACTAGGTTTTGAAAATGTTTCCTGCATTTTCTTCTAGAAGCTTTATGGTGCTAGTTCTTATATTTAGGTGTTTGATTCACTTTAAGATAATTTTTGTATAGAGTGTAAGGTAAGGGTCCTCTTTCATTCTTTTGGCTATTGACATCCAGTTCTCCCATGCCCATTTACTGAAAAGACTATTTTGTCCCAGTACAGTAGATTTGGGGTCCTTCTAAAAAATCAGCTGACCATAAATTTGGTGGCCTATTTCTGCACTCTCAATTCGATTCCGTTGTTCAGTGGTTCTATTTTTGTGCCAGTACCACTCTGCTTTGACCACTGTGGCTTTATACTAAGTTTTAAAATCAGGAAGTATTAATCCTCCTACTTCATTCTTCTTTTTTAGGATGCTTCTAGCTATCTGGGGTCTCTTTTGCTTCCAGATGAATTGGTTAACTAGGTTTTCCAAGTCTTCAAAGTAGGTTGTTGGAATTTTTATTTATAATGCATTGAATCTGTAGATCAATTTGGGTAGAATTGACATCTTGACTATATTTAACCTTCTTATCCACAAGCAGGGAATGTCTTTCCACCTATTTAGATCTTTGTTCACTTATTTTAGCAATATAATGTAATTTTCTGTGTACAAGTTCTTTGCATCCATATTTAAGTTCATTCCTAAGTACTTGACTCTTCAGTTAGGTCCTTTCTTGTGTATAGAAATGTTACTGATTTTCACATATTAATTTTGTATCCCCCACCACCTTGCTGAATTTGTATATTACCCAAAGTAACTTTATTGTAGATTTCTCAGGATTTTCCAAGTGTAGTATCATGTCATCTGCAAATAATGAAAGTTTACTTTTTCCTTTTGAATTTGGGTGCCTTTTATTTCTTTGTCCTGCCTGATTGCTCTAGCTAGAACTTCTAGAACAGTGTTGATTAATAGTGATGAGAGTGGTCCTTGTCTCATTCCTGCTTGTAGGGGGAAAGCTTTCAGTCTCTTGCCATTGAGTATGATGCTATCAGTTTTTCATACATACCCTTTATCATATTTAGGAAGTGACCTTTTGAAGTATTTCATCAGAAAGGGATATAGGATTTTGTCAAATGTTTTTTTCAGCATCAATCGAGATGATCATGTGATTTTTCCTTTTGATTTGTTAATGTGCTGTATCACATTAATTAATTTTCCTGTGTTGAACCATCCTTGTATTCCTGGTATGAACCCCATTTGGTCATGGTGTATAATTATATTATGTGTCCTTGGATTCAATTTGCTAGCATTTTGTTGAGAATTTTTGCATCTATGTTCGTTAGGGACATTGGCCTATAGTTTTCCTTTCTTATAACATCTTTACCCTGTTTTGGTATTAAAGTGATATTAGCTTCATAAATGAGTTACGCAGTGTTCCTTTTGCCTCAATTTTTTTGGAAAAGTTTCAGCAGGATTGGTGTTAGTTCTTTTTGGAATGTTTGATAAAATTCCTCTGTGAAGCCATCTGGTCCTGGGCTAACTTTGTAGGAAGAT
>PVIY010009568.1:50123-72264 GCA_004026745.1 Myrmecophaga tridactyla
TTAGGCATTTAGGGCAATACATTTCCCTCTCAGCACAGCCTTTGCCACATCCCATAAGTTCTAATATGTTGTATTCTCATTTTCATTCATCTCCAGATAGCTACATGATTTCTTTAGGAATTTCTTCTATGACCCAATGATTATTTAAGAGTGTGTTATTTAATCTCCAAATATTTGTGAATGTTCTCATTCTTTGGTGGTTATTGACATCCAACTTCATTCCATTGTGATCAGAGAAAGTGCTTTGAATAATTTCAACATTTTTAAATTTATAAAGACCTGTTTTGTGCCCCAGCATATGATCTATCCTGAAGAATGTTCCACGAGCACTAGAGAAGAATGCATATCCTTGTGCTTTGGGGTGTAATGGCCTATATATGTCTGTTAGGTCTAATTCATTTATCAAGTTGTTTAACTTCTCTATTTCCTTGTTGATCTTCTGTCTGGTTCTTCTATTGATAGAGGAGAGTGGTGTATTGAAGTCTCCTACTATTATTGTTAAAACATCTTATCGCTCCCTTCAGTTTTGCCAGTGTCTGTCTCATGTACTTTGGAGCTCCTTGATTGGGAGCATAAACACTCATGGTTGTTATTTCTACCTGGTGAATTGTCCCTTTAATTAATATGTAGTGTCCTTCTTTGTCTCTTATGATGTCTTTACATTTAAAGTATATTTTGTCCAATATTAGTATAGCTATATGTATAGCTATATACATCTTTTCCTATCCTTTCATTTTTAATTTATTTGTATCCTTGTATCTAAGATGAGTCTTAGACCTTCCTCTCCTGTCTTTTTTTTTCTTCGATTGGCAGAATTCCCTTTAGTATTTCTTGTATTTGTGCACTTTGTTTTGTCCATCATTTTCCTGAGATCCAATTCAAATTTTTCCATCTTTTTTGCCGTTTGCTGTTTTGAATGCTCGAAATCAGTTGTCCTGTGCTCTAGTTCGCTTATTCCTTCTTCTGCCTCTTCAAATCTACTATTGTGTGTCGCTAGTATGTTTTTTATTTGGTCTATAACATCTTTAATCTCTGTGATGTCTTCTGTTTTTCTATCTATTCTTTCAAATTCTTCTTTATGCTCTTGTAGTGTCTTCCTGTTCTCCTTAATGTCATTAGCCATCCCATTTATTCTATTTAGTAGAGTTATGTGAACATCTTTGATTAGTTGTTCCAATGTCTGCATCTCCTCTGGTGTTTTAATTTAGTTGTTAGGCTGGGCTGTATCTGACTGCATTGTGATGTGCTTAGTGATCTTCTGTTGCTTTCATGGCATTTAAATATCTTGACTGGGTTACTTTGGAAGTTTATTTCCTTTAGTAATCTTAAGCCTTGTATTTGCTGTAATGATGTGGAGTAGGATGCAGGGCATGGGGCCAGGCACAATAGTGCAGTGATATGTGGCAGTGCAGGTATGGGTGCAGCTTGGGGTTGCTATGCTGGTGCCTGTAAGGGTGAGAGCGCAGTGGCGGGGGAGGATCTAGCTATGTGGGTGTATGTGTCTGGGGGGCATGGCTCTGGTGTGTGTTAGTCTAGGGTGCAAGACACTTTGTGCACATGCACAGAACTCAGGGCATCAGGTTGGCGTTATGCCTGCATGGGCTAGGGGTGGATGTGGCCCAGCTGGGCAGGTCAGTGCTTTCCCAGAGCTGGAGGGCAGGACTAGAGGCTGTGCACATGCATGGATCTAGGAGTGCCATAACTGATGTGCCTAGATCTCTGGGGGTAGGTGGGAGGGGAGCTGCACCACTGCATGGGCTGAAGGCTGTTGTAACCTGGGTAGGGAGGTAAGTGCCAGCAGCCTTTAGATGCTGGCAAAAGCCTGCAAGAGGCAGGGACTGGGAGGTTGGACATGGGAGGAGTGGGGAGAGACTGCGAGTTGTGAGACAGGTACATGCTCGAGGGGCTGGTGGGGGAGTGAGCACTTGTAGAGCAGGGAGGCAGGCACGTGATGGGGTTCAGGTGCTTGGAATGTGGGGTGAGTCATGGGTTGTGGGGATGCGCTGGTGAGGACAGTACATTCAGGGAATGAGGCTTGGCTTCCCTGTCTCCCCATCCAGGCACTCCTGAGGGCTCCATACTTCTGTTTCAGGCTGTTTGCACCAGTCTGATGCTCTCTGGTTCTCTGCTTCTCAGTTCCTCAGCCTTTGCAACCAGGGCCACCTTATGTGGTGCAGAAGATGCTTGCAGGTCATTTACACCCTGGAATCACCATCTCAGTTGCCCTTGCATCCCTTCTCTAGCTGTTCCTTGGAGCAGGGTTGAATTCTGTCTGTCCTATTCTACCATCTTCCTGGAAACCTCCTGTCTTTATCATTTTTATATGATGCTTGTCTCTCACAGTAGCTGAAGAGTGTTTGAAAGCAAGAGCCATACCTTTTACTGTATGTAACTTCAGCATAGAGCCTGGAAAATAAGAGGAATTCAACATATTTGACAAATGAATAAAGGAGAAAAAAGAATGAGATGGGAAGAAACATGATCCCAAAGATTCAATTTTCATGATTGGAAAAATACAGTAATGATAATGAAAATGTCGAAGTCAAAGGAATGTTTAGGGAAAAGAAAGAGAGAGTTTAAGTTTGATACAGAGGAATATCTGGGAAATGTTCACCTGGAGGTTGCTAATGTCAATATAGAACTTGGGAGGAAGAAGTTTATTAAGATATATTTGGGAGATATTCATGTGTACATAATAGATTAGTTAATGGATGTAATGAAATTTTCAAAGAAGAAAGTTAAGACAAAAAAAATTCAAGGAAGAACTTATTAAAATATATTTTTTCTATGTGAGAAGAAATTAAGAAGTAGAGAAAACTAAAGAATACCATGTTATGGAAGTGAAGAAAAGACCACTAAGTTTTTAATTGCCTCAAATACAAGAAATTACAAGGATGAGAAGAAATGCCCTTGCCTTGGTAATTGGGAGACCCTTAATGACTATAATTGAGAAGTTTCAGAGTAAGAGGAAAATAACAAGCTTATGAAGAGTTAAAGAAATTGAGTGGAAACCTGAGTGAGATCATCAGCTGAGATAACATCAGAATCAACTGAACACTTGGCTATGTTGACCATAGATACTAATCATCATTCAAAATTGACTCTGGAGAACATAAATGATATGTAAAAATGATAATTAATTAAATTAAGCAATTAGATTGTATACTGATTTCAAACAGTGTTGAGGTGAGCAAATTATCAGCATGGTAACATTCAATTTTTCTGTGCCTGAGGGTGTCTGTGTGTTGACTAATTCACTAAAGGTTTATAGAAGATTGATTAAGAGCTATGTGACATTACCGAATTTTTAGTGGTGATTATTCAAAACCATGAGAAGATAATAAAGTAATTTAATTCGAGTTCAAATATTTTTTAGAAAAATCCTAACATATAGTCCAAAATTTAGTTGAAATCCAATTCATCTCTTCAAGGCTCTGGATCTGAAAGAGGCCAAACCAAAGAGATTGAAGTTTCAAAAGTTTCAAAACAAGATCTAACATGTAGGCAAGCTTGAGTCCTATTATGCTTCTATGGCAAAACGAAAATTTAAGCAATGATTCCATATCTGTGAAGAGAGGCTGGTAATCACATTTCACTCAAGACCCCATTAAAAATAAAAGATAAGTGAATAAAGATGTCGTAGACGGCAATACTAATATTTAGTAAGATAAATCAGAAGAGTGGTTGTCACTAGTGGAGGAGGACAATGGAATTTTTCAGATTAGTGGACACGTTACTTATCTTGAATTGGATGATGGCAATACAAGTATACATATTTGTGGAACATATCAAGTTATATATTTAAGATATGTACATTTTAGTTTATGCAAATTATACTTCACAGAAATAAAGAACCGTTTATGAATTGGTGTTTGTCATTAAGAGATGATGAGATAAAAATTCATTTACAATCATGAAATCCAATATAATTTGAATCTTCCAATTATATTCATGTATTACAAGTTACTAAAAATTTTTAAAAAGAAATAAGCACACAAAGATCTATTAACTTTAAATAAGAACAGAACAATATAAAAAACTTGGCCAGATCTAGAAATAGACTGTCATATGTTAAAAATATATATATGTTATCCACTTCTATGATCCTATGTTTAGGGTTTCAGGTGTTAGATAACACATTTGATTACATATTAAATTTGGAAAAAAATTTCCAACTTCCAGACCATCAAAATAATTTGATCTAGGAAAAAGGAGGAAGTTTCAAGGGGAAGGTAATATGAAGGTATTTAGAAGGAATGTAGGAATCATGTTATGTCCCTATTTTCTGCTACCCAAATATTTATTGGGAAAGGTCTAAGTAGGGCATACTGGGACCCCAGATAAATTTCACATAACAGGATCAGATGTGTCCCTTGTCTAGAAGGTGTAGGGAGAGCAGAGACAGGAGTGGGGCAGACCTGGTCATAAGTAAGTGGGAAATAAGCCCTTAAGTTTTCTTCACATAGGGATGGCACCGAAAGGCAGAAAATTCCCTTTAAACCATAAATAGGGCAAGAAAATGGAACAGGGAAGGCATATCAGGAAACAGTACTGCAGACCATCCCTTGCATCTTAAATCCAGTGAGGACACATTTGAACATCCGTAGACCCCCCACCACCACCAGTGTTAAAAAAAAAATTTAAGCACGTCACCATTACTTGCATTTGTCATGAGGAATATAAGATAAGCCATAAAAAAAAAAGATAAACCATAATTCTAGGAAAGGGCTAAATAAAGATGCAGGTATCTCATTGGAATATTCCATAGTTGTGATATAATCATATTCAAGGACTTGAGAAGGAGCAAGTCAGTAAGCAGTAATTTCTAAATAAGGCTAAAAAAAATAGTAATGAAGATGAACTTACAAAACTTGGAATTTACCCAGTAGTGTTTTATTTTCCCATCAAACATATCTGGGGGCTTATGACAGATATTTATTGGAAGGATAGTTTATTTTTGCTTTCTTGGTAATTTTATGGATTAATCTGACTGAAACTATTTTTGTGGCTTTACCTGCATTTCTGGAGATTAAAAAAAATGGTTGATCAGTTTTCCCTTTCCCCAAGTACTTCCTTTTAATTGGGAATACATTATATAACTTAATAAAAAGAGATAATTGACTAATACGGTAAAGCTAATTTTGACCTATTGCATGATTTGTTTTTAAATCATGCAATAGGTCAGAGAAAAGTGTGACTTGTTGAATATTTTCACTTTCAGGAAGGTATCCTAGAGAAAGTTAATCATAAATAAAGAGAAGGACAATATAGATTGCATTGATTGGCATAAATAAAGAATAAACAAAGGCACCAGCTATAGGGGTGGTCACATCTGACATGGGGCCCAGCCAAGATTGGGCAGAGTGGAGGGTTTTTCCAGTAGATTTAGAATTTAAGATGTTATGTTTTGTGGGTGGTAATATGAGAAGGGAAGGGAGCAAAGAAGTGAATACTAAATGGCACAAAGCCAGGAATTTGGGGGTAAGTTAAAAAATATTGAATCACAAAACTGAAATTTAAAATAAACACAAAATTATCAGACTATACATCTAATAAGACTGGGGTGAATTGTATGTTTAAAATTTTGAATGTGATATACACTGGAAAAATAATTCTATAGGGATAAAGGCTTTTGGACATATATGGCTTCTAAAAGGAAAAAAAGTGATCGCATGAGAATTGTCAGAGTTGTACTTTTTCAGTCTTTCTCAAGTAGCAATGCTGGAGGACATTTGTTTTTTTAAAAAAGGTATTAAAGTTTTGAGTTATTGTGATACGATCTAGGAAGTGTTTTATTAATTGGAGTTTATAAGTGAAAGTTTAAACCTCTGACTCAAGCTTATTTTCTTTATTCAGGGTTAAAATTAATTTAGGCGTTAATTCGACAAACTATGCATATGATTTAATATTCAGAAATTGTCTGAGGCATGAAATAAAAATAGGCTGGTTGCTGTTAATTTAATTAAACCTACTTTATGATAAATATCAAGTACGCTACAGAGGGCATCTCAACTCTACCAGATATAATAGCAGGTTGATCTAAATGGAAAATTATGTGATTTAAAGTTAAGGACCTTTTTAATTACTCATTACCATTCTTCACTGAGTTTATAACTCATATCATGTATCATTACACTATATAATCATTTATTTTTCCATGTATATACTATTTCTAGGCTTAAATAATATAAAGTGATTTTAAAAAAATGAATGTGATTGAGGCTTGTTAGATTGCTATGGTATAAACAACTCAAAGGACATTTTTTTCTTGAATTCTTGTGCAAACTTTCTTCTGACTACTTGATGACTAGAGAAATCCATGAACACAGAATGTCCTTCCATTTGTTTAGGTCTCCTTTGATTTCTTTTAGCAATGCTTTGCAGTTTTCTGTAAATGGGTCCTTTACACCCTCGGATAGGTTTATTCCTAGATACTGATTCTTTTAGTTCTATTGTAAAGTATTGATTTCTTATTTACTCCTGAGGTTGCTCATTGTCAGTGTGTATAAACAATGATTTTTGCATGTTGATCTCATATCCTGCCACTTTGCTGAACTCCTTTAATAGGTCTTGTAGTTTTGTTGTAATTTTTCTGGACCTTCTAATTATAGGATTATTTCATCTGCAAATAATGAAAGCTTTACTTCTTCCTTTCCAATTAGAATGCCTTTATTCTTTTCTTGCCTAATTGCTCAATCTAGAACTTCTAGTAAAATGTTGAATAACACTGGTGACATTGGGAATCATTGTCTTGTTGCTAGTCTCAGCAGGAAAGCTTTCAGTCTTTCACTATTGAGTATGATGCTAGCTGTGGGCTTTTTATGTCCTTCATCATTGTTCTAGTTTGCTAGCTGCTGGAATGCAATATAACAGAAATGGAATGGCTTTTAAAAGGGGGAATTTAATGAGTTGATAGTTTACAGTTCTAAGGCCAAGAAAATGTCCCAATTACAACAAGTCTATAAAAATGTCCAATCAAAGGCATTCAGGGAAAGATACCTTGGTTCAAGAAGGCCGATGAAGTTCAGGGTTTCTCTCTCAAGTGAGGAGGCATGTGGCAAACACAGTCAGGGCTTCTCTCTCAGCTGGAAGGGCACATGGCGAACACGGCATCATCTGCTAGTTTACTCTCCTGGCTTCCTGTTTCATGAAGCTCCCCGGGAGGCGTTTTCCTTCTTCATCTCCAAAGGTTGCTGGCTCGTGGACTCACTGCATCTCATGGGTACATCGTTCTGCTCTCTCTGAATCTCTTTCTCCAAAATGTTTCCTCGTTTATAGGACTTCAGAAACTAATCAAGACCCACTCAAATGGGTGGAGACATGTTGTCACCTAATCCAGCTTAACAACCATTCTTAACTAAATCACATCAACCAGGGAGATGATCCAATCACAGTTTCAAACATACAGTATTGAATAGAGATTATTCTACCTTTATGAAATGGGATTTATATTAAAACATGGCTTTTCTTAGGGGACATGCTTCCTTTCAAACCAGCATAATCATGTTGAGAAGATTTCCTTCTATTCTTATCTTTCAAAGTATTCTTATCAAGAAGGTTGCTGAATTTTGCCAAATGCCTTTTCTGCAACAATTGAGATGATCGTGTGGTTCTTCTTCTTTGATTTGTTGATATGATGTATTATATTGATTGATTTTCTTGTGTTGAACCACCCTTGCACACATGGTACAAAATCCACTTAATCATGGTGTATAATTCATTTAGAGTGCGATTGGATTCAATTTGCAAGTATTTTTAAAGTAATTTTGTATCTGTATGCATTATAGCAAAATTTTGTCTGTAATATTCTTTTCTTGTAGCGTCTACCTGGTTTTGATATGGTGGTTTGGGCTTTATAGATGACTCAGGCAGCATTCCTTCCTTTTCAATTTTCTGGAAGAATTTGAGCAGGACTGGTATTAATTTTTCTTGGAATGACTAGTAGAATTCACCTTTTAAGTCATCCGGACCTGGGCTTTTCTTTGGGGGGATGTTTTTGATGACTGAGTCGATCACGTTACTTGTGACTGGTTTGCCTCTGGAGTCACTGTGGGTTGTTTGTGCGTTTCTAGAAAACCAATTCCTCTAAGTTTTCTAGTTTGTTGGCGTACAGTGGTTCATAATATCCTCTTATGACCTTTATTTCTATGAGGTCATTAGAAATGTCCCCTCTCTCATTTCTGATTTTATTTATTTGCATCTTCTCTCTTTTTTCTTTGCAAGTCTAGTTCAGAGCTTGTAAAATTTTATTCTTCCCTAAAAACAGCTTTTGTTTTTGTTGTTTCTCTCTATTGTTTTTTTCTCAGTTTCTTTATTTCTGCTCTATTCTTTGTTACTTCTTTCTTTCTACTTGCTTCAGGATCGGTTTGTATTTTTTTTTTTTTTTTTTAGCTCCTCCATGTGTGTAGTTAGGTCTTTGATTTAGGTGCTTTCTTCCTTTTTAATGTAGGTATTTAGGGCTACATATTTCCCTCTCAACACTGCTTTCACTGCATCCCATAAATATTGATATGTTGAATTCTCATTTTCATTCCTTTTAAGATATCTACTGATTCCTCTTGCAATTTCTTCTTGGACCCAATGTTGTTTAACAGTGTGTTGCTTATCCCCCATAAATTTGTGCATTTTCCAACCCTCCACCTATCATTGAATCCCAGCTGTATTCCATAATGATCAGTGAATGTACTTTGTATAATTTCAAACTTTTTAAACTTATTAAGACCTGTTCTGTGACACAACATGGGGTCTACCCTGGAGAATGATCCATGCTCACTTGAGAAGAATGTATATGCTGCTGCCGTAAGGGGCATTGTTCTGCATTTGTCTGTTAGGTCTAGTTCATTTACCAAAATATTCAAGTTTTCAGTATCCTTATTGATCTTCTGTCTAAATGTTCTACCTATTGATGTGAGTAGTTTATTGAAGACTTTAAGTATTATTATACACACATCCATTTCTCACTACAGTTTTTGCTGGTGTTTGTCATATGTATTATAGGGTAACTTGGTTAGCATACATACTTATGATCGATATTTCTTCTTGGTGAATTACCCCTTTTGTTAATATATAGTGTCATTCTTTGTCTCTTATAACAGCTTTGCATTTAAAACCTAGTTTGTCCAATACTAGTATAGCTACCTAGCTTTATTTTTGGATATTTGTATGGAATATCTTTTTTCTGCCTTCACTTTCAACCTATTTGTATGCTTTAGTCTGAGGTAAGTCTTTTGCAGACAGCATATAGATGGTTTATATTTTTCATCCATCCTGCCAATATGCATTTTTTTGATTGGTAGGTTTAATCCATTAACATTCAATGTTATTACTGTAAAGGTAGTATTTACTTCAACCATTTTATCCTTTATGTCACATCTTATTTATCTCTTATCCTTTCTGTTATGCTTACAGATAATCTTCATTTCTGCACTCTCCTCCAAGTCTTTCTCATCTGGTCTTTTCATTCAGCCTGCAGGACTCCCTTTAGTTTCTCTTATCAGGCATGCCTCTTGCTAACTAACTCTCTCAGCTTCTACTTATCTGTGAATATCTTAAACTCCTACTCATTTTTGAAGGACAGATTTGCCAGATAGAAGGGGATCCCTTCTATCCTCTGAATAACTTTTCTCTTGCTGCTTTCAGAATTCTCTCTTTAGCTTTGGCATTTGATGTTCTGATTAGTATATGTCTTGGAGTAGATCTATTCAGATTTATTTAGTTTGGGTATTTTTCACTTCTTGAAACATGGATCAATGTCTTTCATAACAGTTTGGAACTCTAAGCCATTTTTTTCAAATATTCCTTCTGCACTTTTTCCCTTCTTTTCTCCTCTGGGACACCTATAATGAAAATGTTTGTGTGTTTCATATTGTTCCTCAGGTCTCAAGTACATTGCTCATTTTTTTCCCATTCTTTTCTCTGTCTGTTTCTTTGTCTGTTCAAATATGAATACTCCATCTTCTAGTTCACTGATCCTTTTTCTGCCTGTTCAAATATGCTGTTGTGTGCTTCTAGTGTATTTTTAATTTCATCTATTTTGACTTTCATTCCCATAAGATCTGTTATTTTGCTTTGCATGCTTTCAAATTATTCTTTATGCTCACCCAGTGTCTTCTTAATATCCTTTATCTCTTTGGCCATGTTGTTGAATTTGCTTAGGAGATTTGTTTGAACACTTTTGATTAGTTGTTCCAGATTGGGTATCTGCTACAACTTTTTTTATTTCTCCTTTGACATGGCCATATCTTCCTGTTCCCTAATTATGTTTTTTTTCTGATATTTGGGCATTGGATTATCTTGATGAATTTACTGTGAAGTTTGGATTCTTTCTTGTCACAGCTTTTATTGTTGACTAGATTTTTATTAATACTCTTCCTTGACACTTGATTCATCAGCATTACCCAACCAGGACTGGGACGGACATCTGCAAAAAGGAGGTATGACAATTCCAGGGAGAGGGTCAAGTAAGGTCTCTAAAAGACTTTAATTTCATTTACCAAGGGTACAGTTTCCTGGCCTGCCCAGCATATGTCCCTTTACACCCAAACTTTTTAAATGTCTTCCCAGAGGTGCACATTTGTTGCCAAACAGCAGATGGCACTGTTCAGCAACCTCCTCCCCTCAGCCCACTGAAGGAAATCTCTTCTAGCTCTCTGCAGACTCCAGGCATCGGCAGCCCAACTGCGAGGGCAGGTTTAAAGTACCAGTGGTCCCAGCAGTGCAAACTGGCTGGTCAGAAGTCAGCACAGTGCTAGATCACATCCCTCCCTGAACTGGGGAGAGTGGACCTCTGCTGCCCTTTCAGTCTAGAGCTGCCTGCCCTCCAGAGACTGGTGAACTGGAAGTTTTCTGCCCCAAGAGGGAGGGAGGGACACCAGGAGTCCGGCTGAGGTGGGTTGCTCACATTCTCTCACTGCAGCTTCCGGATCTCTTCCTCCTGTCCTTTCCTGGGTGTTGTAGAGCACTCCCCTTGATATCCAGGACCCAGATCCATTCTGCTGACAGTTTCTGCCTAACCCTTAGTTGTTTTTCTAGAAGTGAAGTAAGCCCCGCCTCTCCCTAGTCAGCCATCTTGGCTCCTCCTTCACTTTTAAATATTGTACTATATTTTGAATAGAATACACATTTTTACATAGGATTTCCATTTTGCTTCATTAAATAAGTTATACAAGTGAAACATTGAAAACGTATGCCTATATGGATTAGTACAAAGCAAGGTGCATTTCTGAATTGCTTGTATTTATAAGAGTAGACATATTTTCCCCTTCATTACTCAGGATAATGTAGAATTTCAAACTGTTCAATAAAGGCTTTGCAATGGAATATAAATAATTTCTCATTTAAAATTAAATCTCTAATGAAATAGAGCAGATGGATGTTTGCATAGGAGTTCAATAAAAATGGACTCAATATATTCAGTGTAAAAAACATATTCAGTGTAAAAAATAAAAAGAAAAGGAGAAACATGCATATATTTATCAGAATAAAATAAATAGTATTCTGGAACAGCTAGAAGGAAAAATATGAGAGGATCGTATGCTAGCCTATGACACACTCTGAGATCTGTCCTGTAACGACTTGGTGAAGAGTGCTTTGAAAACTATTACTCTTTGATTTCTTTGCTTTGTGTAGATGTTATACTATACAATAAAAAAGTTAAAAATAAAAAAGTATATGCTATTTTTAGACATTATTATTATATATCCAAAGTCACAGTATATGCTGTCTGGCAATAATATAACAATCTTGCTTAAAAAGCAGCATGCCATAGGTATGTCAGTATAGCAATTCATATCGTTTTAAAGTGAACCAAAATAATTTTAATTAGAAATAAGTTTTTAATCAACGTTTCAATTTTCAAATTGTCCAAAAAGATCTATACATGTAACCTCCAATTATAAATCTTATTTTAAAATTTAAATAATGAAATGATAATAAATCTCAAATAAATTTTTAACAAAATTAGAAAATAAAATGAGCAAAAAATATCCTGTAGCTGGAGAGTAACCTAAAACAAACACAAAAACAAAAATTCCCTTAATTCTGAGTCAAAGACAATCTCCAAAGTAACATGTCCAAAACTTATAATGAGCATAAAGTTATTCATCAGAAACTGAGAGATACAGCCAAAGAAGAGAAGGAAGCAAAATTCGTTACCTGAAATATTAAGAAACAAGAAAGATTATATGAAGGATTTAAGCACATAATTAAAGATATAGAAAGGGACAATGAAGAAAACCTTCAAGTAAAACTTTATAAAGATAAAAGTGGAGATAATGCCAGGCTAACCCCATAAAAATATTCTGCATTTTTCTCTTTTTGTATCAAGAAACAGTTAAAAGGGCATTGGAACTATTACTTGAAGCATTGTACTATTATCTGAAGCTGCATTTATATGCTTTCTTTTTAAAGGAAGGAGTGTATCTTTTGAAAAATTTATTTCTTTTCTGATAATTTTCTGCTTTAGATTTCTATACTGGTAGGGTCAGTTCTTAAAATGTTCATATATCATGGGAAATCATATGTGCCAAGGTTCTTAAAACCATGTGAGAAGAACTCATGATTCTTTGAAATCCCTCTTTGGTTATTTCTCCATTATCATTTCCTATTTATGAATTTGTTGTTTTTTCCCTACTAAATAGAAATGGTTTATTTTACCTTTCTTTTTAAAGATCTGGTTCTTCTATTTAGGACTAAATATTTTCTATCCCAATTCATTGATTTAAAAGATAAAGCTATCAAATAATAACCATATGGTCATTGGATGCACTGTCCTGTTAATCCTTGTGAGATCAATCTCTTTATCACATCAGTTTCATGGATCAGCAAATAGAGGGTTAGGGAAGTTATGACAATAATACAATGCCACATGGATAGCAATGGCAGAGGTCAGATTTGAACCCCTAAGCCTCTACATTGTATAGTATTTCCAGAACCTACACATTGTATACTATTTCACCATACAGGCTCTTTGAGACACTTTTGCCCAACTACTGATCCTAACAGCCTTATGTTAGCTAAAAAGAATCTAGAGACAAGTGGGGGAAAAAAATCTTAGTTCTTTTTCTATTTGGTTTCAGAAGTCTTTACTGGTAAACCTGATTAGCTATGTACTAATTTATTCAGTAATTCAGCCACCTCTCTGACAAAGTCAGCCAGCAAACAAATGCAGAGTTGATTTCTCAAAGCCTTATTCTTTACAGGACTATTCCTTTCATTCATTGTCTTAATAGCTTCAACCATATTGGCCAGAAAGATGAATTAGTATCTTCATTGCATGGATGTAAGCCATGAAGAGCATAAAGTTCATGACATTTTCAAAACCAAACTTAAAACTCCTAACTCAGGCTCCAGTGCTTATTCCACTTGTGTATGATATGTCCCCAGAGCTGGTCAGAAAATGAAAAAGAATTAAGGCTAGCAATACACAATCTGTCGATATTTTCTTATTTTTTCAACCAAACTTTTATATACAAAGTGAGGGAACCCATGAGGAAAGAAAAAGCCCTCAAAAAAGGGAAAAAAGGTTATTAATTAAAATTTCACTCTTGTTTATTTATTTATTTAAGTATGTAAAGCATTAATTAACTTAGCTCTAAAAGAAAACTGTAAAAAAAAAATGTTTAGAGATACTCCTGCTTCATTTTCCATTCCTCCATCCTCAGCAGCACATTCTCACCCATGATCTGTAGGTAAGCATTCTCACTTGTTTCTGAGCCAAATTCTCTTTTTATTTCTGTACAATGAAGTACATATGTTTTCTTATTTCACTTTTTACATGAACGGTAGTGCCCAATAAATAATCATTTCCATTTTGCTTTGTCACTTAACAATATATCCTCTAGAAATCACTCCATGTCAGTTCACAGAAGTCTTTTTCATTTTTGTTTTTATCTGCATAGTACTCTATTGCTTGGAAATACTGTAAACTGTTCAGCCACTCTCCTATTTGGACATATAGATTTTTTCCTATATTTGCAATGACCAAACAATGCTAGAATAAATGCCTTGAAGTGAACAATGTTGGAATAAATGTCCATATGTAGTTTCATTTTATTGATGAGGTTTATTTTCAGGGTAAATTCCTAGAAGTAGAATTTCTGGCCGAATTGGAAGTTTGGAAATTACCTTCCAAATATATCCTGCTGGTGTGCCTTCCCACCACCTGTTTATGAAGGCCTGTTTCCCCACAGATTCACCAAGATAATATGTTTCTATCCTTTTTAATTTTCACATATTTGACATTTCACATGTCTGATAGATAAGAAATCGTATCTTATTGTAGCTTTGTGGTTTTATGATTTCTTTCTCCACTGAAATCCCACCTCTGTTCATGCATTTTGTGCATCTTTTCCACTTGAACCTTTAACATAATAATTATAGTTTTCAGCACTGTCTGATTGTTCTAACAGCTTGATCATCTATAAGTTTGGTTCTATTGATTTCTTTTTTCTTTACTGTGGTTTTGTTGTCCTTGCTTTTTTACTTATATGTTTTAGACATTGAAAACTGGTGCAACAACAGAGATTGAAACAAAAGATATATCTGTCTGAAAAGAGCATTTTCTTCTTCTTCAAGGAGTTTGGTGTATATTCTGCTGCAGTTGAATCAATCTAATCAGGGATTAAGCTGGTTTGAAATTTTGTTTTTGCCAGTCACCCAAAAGGCATACTTTCTTGTAATCCCTCTAGCATTACTTTGGGCCTAAATTTTTCTCAAAACTCATGCTCTGCCTCAGCTTTAGATTTCCCTATTACCTGAGGCCTCACAAAGGTTCTCTCTCCACACTCTTGCCCCCTTTCCAGCAGAAAGTGGATTAAATGTTGGTTCATGTTTAATGTTTGCGAAGGTTATGCAGATAAGGGAGGTGAGCAACATTCTCTGTGACTTTATCACAGACTTATAGGTAGGTGTCATGTCCCTCAATCTCAGGACCTCAGGATTCGGGCTTTTGCAGTAATCCTTCCCCTTTCTAATAGTCGGGAATCTCTAATGCTCTGGGTCCAGGTCATTTTCCTGCCCCTTGCTGGGGGATAGAAGGTTTTGAGTTTGTTTATTTTGTTTGGGTATTTATTATTTTTTCTTTCTTTTTGTTTTGTTCCCCAGTGGCTTAGGGCTGTCATTCCTTAAGGAAGAGCCATTTTGGAAAGGCTTTGTGATTTTCCCACAGTACTATGTGTACCCCTTTCCCCAGCCCACACCAGGGAGAGAGACTTTTTCCAATTTCTTTGCTTTCCACCAATTTTTCTTTGTGTGCCTTTGGGGGAGAGATGATTCTGAGAGTGAATGTGAACTCTCTTTGTGTCTGTGACTTTCAGGGATTGTATAACTCTCAGCCTTTAGCAACTTATTTTAACTGAAATCATCTTACTTTTGTATGGTGGACCAGCCCACTCCTGGACTCTGCCTCATATAAATCAATCATTTGTGTCCCTCCCATCTTTGGAATGCTTGTCAATTGATTTTAGGTTTGTTGGTCACTCTGTAATCTCAGTTCTACACTGAGTACAAGAAAAGGCATGTAGATTATATGGCTTTTTGTCATTGTTAGGATGGGAGAGATGTTTCTTAAACAGAAAGGGAAGTCCCCTCCATTAAATTTCAATTTACGTTTTTTCTAATAAAGAATGTAATTGAATGTCTGATCCTATGTTTAAAGGCAGTGTACATAAATATATTGAATATATAATAAAATACACTTTGGCTTTTTTAGTGTTGGACTTTTTGTCCTTATTTCTCAATTTTAAAGAATTCTCTAGATATTTGAGATGTTATTTCTTCATATCTTTGTTATATATTTATATTTTTATTTAATCTTTTCATTTTCCAAATAGACTTTGTTTATGTATTTATTATGCTATGCAAAATATATAAGTATGTGTATGCATACAATGCACACACATATTAAAATGAACTAATGTTTTATGGTATTTCCTATGGGATTGGAGTATAAAGAACAGTTCATCTTTTTGTTTTCTCTTACTAGATCTTGGGCAGTTTCCTTTTTCACGTTTATATCCATGACCCAATTAGAATAAGTGCCTTATTCTTAGGCACTGTGTAACATATAACTTTAATATGATCCTTTTTGAAATGACTCCTCTGTTTTCACAGTATTAAATATTTAAAAATACATTTTGCTGTAGTGATCTGAGAGGGAGGACATATATATCCTATATTAAAATTTCTACATGTATCTACTTCAATTTCTGTATTTTCTCTTCTAGTCCATTGGTCTGTCTGTCATGCAGTATTACCATTTATCTTTTAATTAGTTTTTATCCCATATTTTCTTGTCTGTACGGTTAGCTTTGTAGTTTTTCTGTTTTGGTGTCTTATTGCTACTTTTTCATGTGTGTTTCTCCTATAAATTTTACCTTCAAACTTGCCTAGCTTCGTAAAAGCTTTGTTTTTATTATTGGAGTTAAATTAAATGTACAAAATAAATTAGGAAAAAGAAACATTTTTAAGATATTGCATCATCTTATTAATAGATGGATTATATTTTTGCATTGATCAACTCTACATTTATTTGTTTCAATAATATTTTGGTTTTTTCATATAGGTTTTACAAGCTTTTTAAAAATATTTTTCCCATGATTCAATCTTCTTTGTTGCTATTATAAATAGGGCTGTCTCTATTATTATATCTTCTAACTGATTATTTGTATATATAAACACTATTTTATTTCCCCATGCTAAGTTTTTAACCTGCTACTTACTAAATTTGCTTATTGTCTGTTAACTTTATCACCAAATCATCAGAGTTTTCCATGTATACTGTTTTGTCATCTTCAAACAGTTTTAATTCTTAATTATCAAATCTAATGCCTGCAGTTGATTTATCTTGTCTAACCACATTGACTAACAAGTGCTTTATTGAATAGTAGTGAAGATATTAGGTATTCTTGCATTCTAATGATAATGTTATTGGTATTTTCCCATTAATTTATGATCCAGGATTTATTTATTTAATGTTAGATAACTAGCCATCTCTATCAGATTGTCTTTTACAATCTACTAGTCACACTATATCCCATCCCAAATGCTGTTCTTACAATAAGACATAGACTCTCCTTTAACCAAATGGTGGTAGCTATGTCCCCTCTCCTTGAATCCGGGTGGAATTTGTGACTCCTTGGCCAATACAGTGTGACCAAGATGATGCCATGCAGCCTCTGGACTAGAAGCTAAAGACGCCTAGCAATTCTTCTTTGTGTTTTTAAGAATACACCATAGAGCTCAAGTTTATGAATCAAAATGAAAATATGATAATTATGAATGCCTAAAGCCTAAATAACACAGGAATCACCTGGTTTTAGTTTGTAAGCTGCTGGAATGCAATATATCAGAAATGGAACAGCTTTTAAAAAGGGAATATATTAAGTTGCAAATTTACAGTTCTAAGGCAGTGAAAATGTCCAAATTAAGGCATCCAGAGAAAGCTGCCTTAACTCCAAAGAAAAGGCTGATGAAGGTCTGGGTTTCTCTTTCATCTGGGAGGACACACGGAGACGTTTGTTAGCTTTCTCTCCTCATTTCATAAGGCTTCTCTGAGGGCATTTTCCTTCTGCTTCTCCACAGGTCTCTGGCAGTGTGGGCTCTGCTGGCTCTGAGGTTTTTCCAAAATAGTTTCCCTCTTAAAGGGCTCTAATAAGCAACACACCTTGAATGGGTGGAGACACATCTCCATGGAAACCACCTAATAAAAAGTGACCACTACAATTGGGTGGATCACATCTCCATGGAAACAATAAAAAAGATACCACCCAGCAATACTGAATGAAAATTAAAGAGCATGACTCTTCTGATGTAAACAGATCCAAACCAGCACACACCTATATAAAGCAAAACTACTAATAAGAAAGAAGAAATAGAGAGATACAAGGAGAAATATAGCTGGAATCACACCACTCTCAGCATGAGGCAGGCCAAGTAGACAAAAAATAAGTAAAGATACAAAATATCTAAAAATTTAATAAAGTAGAATTTATGATTGGATATTTTGAATTATAATTATAATTATTATACATATTATGTAATATTTTCTACATTCCATGGTATGATGTTTATTATTTGTTTTATTTTTTTAATTCTTTTTGTCATGTTGGAAGTTCTATAGTTATAGTCTAGTAAATTCATGTGAATTGATTCCTTTTAAAATTTACTAAGCTTACTTTTCTTTTTTAAAAAAATTTTAGTGTCTGGTTTGTCCATTTTTAACAAAATCCTTTATTTCGTTCTACTCTTTCCAAATTCCCAACAACTTTTAATTATTAGGATTTAAGAATGAGAAATCAGAATTCTGAGGTGTTCTCAGGAATTTCTAAGTCACAAATAGTGGCAGACAAGATCATAAACAGAAATTCACTACATGGCAACAATTGAAACAATTCTTTCTACAAATAGTTATTATTATTGATATCTTATAGATAAGATGTAAAGTTTTATTTCCACTTTGTAAATATTTATTTTCTTCCTGATTTATAAGAAACATAATTATAAAATATATTTTAGACAAATGTCTGGAGAAAGAGAAACATAGCATCTTAATGACAGAAGATAAATTAAGCTGTCGTGACAAAACATATACTGCTTACAAGTCCTTTTGAAGACTTCTAATCCTTAACACCCAGAAATTACATTTAAGTAGTTAAAATCAAGTTTTCTAAGACCCGTTTTAGAACAGAGTATGCTAGTAAATAAATTATTAAGGTAAATTTTGTCCATAGTTATCATGAAGGTAAACATATCATTGTGACCCCTACTGGCATTTTAGATATAATTTTCTATTTACATAGTGTCTATGTTATTATTTTGATACAATTTTTATATCACATTTTATCCATAGGCAAATGCAAAAGCAAAACAAACCAAAAATGTCAACCTAAATCTAGCACCTTATAAAAAATCATCTCCACATGAAACATTTGAAGGTAAAATTTAAAACTATAAAACATTTTTTTGGCCATGGGCAGGCACTAGGAATCAAACCGGGCTCTCCGGCATGGCTGGCGAGAACTCTGCCACTGAGCCACCATTGCACCACTCAAAACTATAAAACTTTTAAAAGAAAAAATAGAAGAAAGTCTTTGGGACTTGGGTCTAAACCAGAGCATGATGCATGCTGTGGCACCCTGCTCATTGCCCCAAACTCTTGGTCAGAAGAGAGAGACACTTATGACCTCATCAAGGGAAGGGGTCACACTGCAAGAAGAGTAGCAAGAGCATAACAATGCCTGACACCAAGCAAGGGTCTCAAGCCATCCTTGGTTTGCAGGTGTCAGGGTTGCCATCAAATGCATGTCTCACACAGGCCCTGGATTGGACATTGTCTCACATAAAGAAGAGTGAAACCAAAGGCAGGCTTTGCTAGTGGATGTCTCTCGTCTATGGCCAACAAGTCTCTATCCATGGCATATGCAGGGAGAGGGATAGTCTGTCCACATTCCTCTCCTGTCTGTGCAACTGTGGAAGGATACTGCTGTTCGCCCCCGGGAGGGATCAGGTAACACAGAAGAAGTGGACCAGATGCCATACAGAGTACATTCTTAGCCAAGCTGTCCTCAGTGGATGTTCACATATGATTGGGGCAAAAGGGGAAGCACAAAGGGAGATATTTGCAGTGATGGAATAGTTCTGTAGTTTGACTACCTTGTGTGCAATAGTGGGAGCTTGGTGAAAAATATATGGAACATACCTATTATATTTTCAACTTCATATGAACCTATAAATATTTCAAAATAAAAAGTTTAAGAAACTGTTTACTGTGAAAAGCAGAAAATGTTTAAAATTTTAAGGAAGAACAGTATTAAAGTAATACAAATACCCAAAGATTTTAATACATTTTCAGTCTTTCCTGTTGATAATTTATGCAATTCATACTGCTTATTGTATGAAAAAAAGGGTTATTTCAGTTAGTTATCACTATGGTTATGGTCCTTCTGTATAAGGATACAATGATAGTTTGAAGCTGTTATGTACCACAGAAATGGCCATGTTCTTCGCATCCATTCCTGTGGATGCAGACCTTTGCATGTGGGATCTTTTGATTAGGTCATTTCAATTGAGGTATAAATCACTCATTCAAAGTTTGTCTAAATCCTCTTATTGGAGTCCTTTATAAGAGGATAAAACATACAGAAGCTAAGAGGTGACATTAAGAGACACTCACAGAAAAGCCCCGGAGAAGCTGAGAGAAAAAGACATATGCACAGAAGCTGACGGAGGAAGCCACCGAAGCCAGAAGCTGAAAGCAATGAAACCTGGGACAGAAGGACCAACAGATTCACCATGTGCCTTTCCATGTGGCAGAGGAGTCCCAGAAGCTGGCAGCATGTCTTCAGAGACTAGGTATCATCCATGTTGATGCCTTGAGTTGGACATTTTTCACAGCCTAACAACTTAAATTATAAGTTAATAAATCCCCATTATAAAGGCAACCCATTTCTGATATATTGCATTTTAGCAGTTTTAGCAAACTGAAACAGATAGGAACTTCATTTTTTAGGCAAATGTCTTCTATAGAACTTAATAGCCAAATTAGAGGTATTTTTTATATATATGGTTGCTCACATCCAATTTGAAAATGTGTTTTATTTTTCAAACGTGTTGAGTAAACCTAAGCCGAAATGAAGAAGAAATTTAAATGGAAGAATAATTTTAAAAGAGCAGGTCAAATAATTTAAAATATTGTATAAATGATATATGCTCCTCTAAATATCTAATGTATTTAATTGTGGTGGGATAATACTGAACAAATATATACACTAGGGATCTTGAGATGTCTTCGTAATGAAACTTTAAGTGCTGTGTATTGACTGATTCTTGACAAGAACCATAGGGATGAAAAAATAAACAAAAACACTATTGCTTAGTTAGGGTTTACTGTGTTTCCAGAACTCTGTTGGGATAAGGACTATTGAGAGAAATGAAACATTTCAGATAATAGCTGCGATTACATGGGACCTTTTAGGTTAATAGTGCAAACAAGCTGCACAACAAGAAAGAGGAATCATGTTGATGGAAGTACAAGTGAATGTTAACCTCTTAGCACTGTTTTGTAGTTGCATTGCTGAACCTGACTGCTTATCAAGAATTGGTATAATAACAGGAATATAAGCTGGGTTCATTCTCCTTTATGTCTTAAGTCCAGAGAGCTTAT
Organism: Myrmecophaga tridactyla; assembly: GCA_004026745.1. NCBI lineage: Eukaryota > Metazoa > Chordata > Mammalia > Pilosa > Myrmecophagidae > Myrmecophaga > Myrmecophaga tridactyla. Next base: position 71,284 of record PVIY010009568.1, read on the forward strand.
TACATATCAAAAAGCCTTTGTGGTACCTTGTCAATATGGTAGAGAAAAAGGGAGTGAGAAGGGAAAGAGGGACGCTGTTAGAGAACATTATCATCACTCAGCTGGAAGGTGAGTTCCACTAAGGCAAGGGCTCTATTTATTTTTCTTTAGGAAGATTAGACTACAATAGAAGAGATAGATATTTATTTAAAAGATTATTTTCAATGTACAATGTGAAGTTTAAGTGAAAATGATTACTGAAAGAATGAGATTAATCCCAACTGTAGAAGATGCTTCAAATTTGACAGCTATTAACGAATACAAATGTATAGATAAGAGAATATATTTTTTAAAGTTGGAAGATGAATCATAAGAAATGACACTAAGGTAGAAAATTCTATGGCCCATTTGGAAAATAGTGAATAATTGAGCAGTGTGAGATAGTATTATGAGAAATGAGAGTGGAAATGTAAGGTATTTCATAATAGATATCAGATAGTAGAGGACCACATGCAGTAAAGATTTTAAAACAGAAGAGTAATATGATTAAATCTTTATTTTAGAAAAAAAATGTGGGTGTTTGGGTAAAAGAGATTGGAAATGAAAGACACTGGACTCAAGGAGACAAATTAAGAGTATATCAGTTAGTCAAGTTGTAGGAATTAGGAGCAATCAGGAAAGCAGGGGAAATGTTTGGGAGACCTGGACTCTACATGGGATAATTATAGATATGAGATGGAGTGTGATTGAGAGAACAGGGCTAAATATATGGCAGCACACTTTGGAGGTAGCCAAGTAAAGCTATAAAAATCTATAAACTCCCTGAAAGTTATAATAATGATATTAAGCTTATACATTTACATTATAAAAAACTTCCTTGGGGGTGCAAGGGTAATTCAGTGTTGGAATTCTTGCCTGCATGCGGGAGACCGGGGTTCAATTCCCGGCCCACGCACTTCCCAAAACAAGCAAAGAGAGAAAACAAACAAAAACTCAACAAAT
>PVIY010009569.1:0-72130 GCA_004026745.1 Myrmecophaga tridactyla
GAGGCAGTCCTACTCATATGGGATCATCAACTCCTGATTCATTGGGCATTGAAAAAATAAAGTCCAAATAATTTCCAAACTACTTGAGATCCTTCCCAATCAAATTTATTGCCAAGAGCTAAGTAGCAATGCAATTGGCCCATCTCACTTATCATACCTCTTTCCTTTGTCTACCAACTTTATGGGCCACTGAGCTGTGCAACGGCTTGAAGAGGGGGGAGTGGGATGTGAACAGTTGGGGGTTCATACAAACTACTAGGGTATTCTGCTCCTGAGTAATCGAGAGCTGACCATGCACTCTTCAGAGCCAGGCACCCCTCAGTCAGAGCACATTCCAAGCTTCACCACTTCTATCTACTTGGTGATCTTAAAATAAAGGTAGGGAGTATGGGTGGTGGACACACCTTGGCCAGATATCTGCTTTTGAAACAGTTCTCTTAGAGTGAACATTTAAATACCTACCTTTTTTCTTAAGAGCATAAAACCCTAACATTATTCAGATGGCTTGGGGCTTTGAGATTGGCTCTTTTTACTTTTCTTCCTTTGAAAACATTTTTTTTTTTCTCCCAAAATTTAAAAAGATCTCTTCACTGCACAAGTGACTATAGGCTACAGGCAAGGATGGGAGACAGGCTTCAACACAACTCATTGCACTTAGAACCGTTACTAACCAAAACACCATTTGCTTATCAACAATGTACCCTTAACAGCAGGGAGAAACTTCTTTATAGTCTCTGCTTCAGACAAGATTTACATCTTTCTCCAAGGCCAGAGGCCAGTCATGACCACAAGTCTTGTTTCTTGTTGACCAGAACCAATCCTCTGGCATCTTTTACCTCCCTTCCCCAGCAATATGCTCGGCCTAGGATCCAGAGGCAGCTGGAAGGAAGCAGCTATGGGCTTATTCAGTTCTGTTTGCCCAAATCCAGAAGCCCTAGGAAAGTCCTGTCTGAGTCTTGACTCCTGACCCCTGCAGAGGCTGGAGTCGATACTGGTGCACACCCCCACTCCCACGATGTGGGTAGTGCTGTGAATTGGAAACCGCGGATACCCTGGAGGCCTGGTAGGCGGCTGGCTGCCCAGCACTGGGTAGACTAATAGTCCGTAAGTCTGATGGCAATGATGACCTAGAGTTCTGAGGAAAGGAGGTGGAACTCAGAGTTCCTGTGCTGGACTGAGAAACCAAGTCTGAGGTTGGCGAGTCTGAGGGGCCCTGTGGGGTAGGGCTAGCAGCACTAGAAGGGCAGCTCCTCCTTGGAAGACTGCTGCCGGTGCTGTTTCCAGAATGTGGCTGGCTGCTGTAATACCCTGGTGTCCCTGTAAATGGGGCCAACGAGTCTGTGGACACAGGGTGGGCGGGGCTGGAATAGGACGCAGAAGAGAGGGATGACTCTGAAGAACCGTGAGAAGGGGGGTTTCCAGGTCTCAGTGCAGTAGTTCGATAACTGTATCCTGGAGATTGGGTGGGATGTCCTCTAAAGGGGGAGGAACTCTGTTGAAGGAGGCTTTGTGATTCTGTCCGTGGACTATCACACTGCAGGAGCTAGAAAGAGTTGGGAGGAAAAGCAAAAGGAGGTGAACAAGTCCCTTAAATGGCATGTGAATTATTTAAAATATCCTCTTTTTCTTCTTCTTTTTAATCAGTTGTTCTTCTGTGGATACCAACGACAGTACAAAGGCTGTCCTTGGTCTTATGTATTTAACTGGCATGATTTATTACCTGAAGGTGAGCAGATGATGACCTACTTCCGAGGCTGCTGAAACTATATGCAAAGACTCTTCATATAAAGGCATCTCAACTGCAAAGGATGGCCAGGATCACACAACATTTGGAACCCAGGACAAACTTCTATGCCCAGAAATCAGCATTTCTTGTCTTACCTGGTAGCTGTATCTGGAAGGGCTGTAAACGGCTGCTCCTTTAGAGAGTGCCGAGCTCATTGTCTCTGGGCCTTCCCCATCTGCAGGGTCTGGAAGATAATACAAAATCAACTTAACTTGCCTTCTTAGAATAAGTGAGAAACACCCATTGCTCATTCAAATCACCAGCGCCATCACCAACCCGTGCTGCTCTCTTTGTGACAAATTGGGTGAGTGCAGCATGCCAGGAGGCCGAAAGGAGTGGTTAATTATGGGCTATTTAAAAAAATGCCTGATCTGATTTCCGTAGCCTTCTTTCTCTTCATCCTTCATCAAGATGGATTTCCAGGCCTTTGGAGAGATAAGAGTTACAGAAAAGTATCCCGTGGAAAAAATAGAACAGACAGAAAGCAAGCAATGCTAAACCTTAAGAATACTGCAGCCCAAAGGAACAGATGCAAGGCAGAAATAAAACCTCATGTAAAATGGAGCCCAATCGCGTAAGAAACTGATTCGCCTCATTCCAGTATTTGATGTGAACTGTGTGGAGCTTGGCTCATGGGTTCCTGAACCCAGTTGGGAAGAGAAGGCCTAGGCTCACCTGAGTCTTTCTCTGTGTTGTTGTTGTTCTCCCACGTGGGAGAGGGCTCTCCTTTTTGGGCCACCCTCACACTGCTTCGGAGGACCTTGGGGATACTCCCTCCTTCTCGGAGTCGTTCCACTGAAGTGGGAACCATCCTGTGAAGGCAAGATGGTTCAAGTTTAAGCCACAACACTTTAGAGTCAAGAGTCTGATATAAATGAAACCCTGACAAAGGCTGTACAAGGTGTTCTCTTAAAACATCATCAAACATTGTTTTTATTAGGACCAATCTAAAACAAGGTATTTCCTCTGCCTCAAACTATGTCAGGCAGAGAAGAAAAAAATAACTTTAAAGAAAAAAACAAGGGGAAAAGTGAATAAAAAAGGCCAGTTTTTTTTTTTAATCTGCCAAATTTCCTCCTCTGTGAAGCTACTATGTTTGGCATGTAAATGTTTCACAGATTAAATGAATATTATTCATTTGAACCTGGTTTCATCTTTCCTAATTTCTTCAGTTCAAGATCTCTGAATTCCTGTGGTTTTTTTCTCTATTTCACTCATTTGGTTCTCAATACTTCTTATCAGTATTATTTAGCTTTTGATTTGTGGTTTCCCCTAAAAGACTACATGTCTTCTCAGACTGTATGTCTTATCTCATGGTATATGCTGTGGAGCAGAGACATCTGTTGTTAATTCAAGTGGAAATGGGCTGAACTCACCTTTGATACAAAAAGAGAATACAGAAGAGGTGGTGTTATTGCCCACCAAATAAAATAGCTCATCTGATTTCACAACTATATGATATCCAAGAGTTGCTCCACAGGCTAGGTAGCACTTCTCTGTTTCTGCAAGGCTGGGGGGTTGTGGCTGATAGGATATATAGCGCTGTCTGCTGTGTCTTTCAGATTAATGCGCCCATACATTTTAGGTAAAATTGGGAATGATCTTATATGTATACTTCCTTCCTGAATTTAATTATAAAGAATTAAATAGAAACGTACCACCTACTGCTGATATTCTCTTGAGGTCTGCAGTGGGATGAAGAAGTGCCTCTGGAATCTGATGGGCTTACCGCCTCCAAATGGGACATAGAGGAATGAGATGGGGAGAATTTTTTGTGAGGGGAAGATGGAGTTCGGGCTGAGGATCCCTGTACACCATGGGCACCAGTGTCAGACACTGAGTTACTGCTGCCTTGCCCAGCTCCTGCAGATTTGCTTTTGCTCTGTGTAGAATCAGCTCCCCCACCGGAATTCTCCTTGGCTTCTTGTTGCCGTTTGCGGTACTCCAGCAGAGATACCTAGAAAGGAAACAAGAATGGGACTCTTAAGGTCAGCTAGACGTTGCTACTTGGATCACTACCAATGGAAAAAGAAGAGAAGATGGAATCCTAGTAAACCACCAGCCAAGCCATGTAAACAAAGCAGACACCAACCCTGCCAACTTTTCCAGGTGTGAGAGAGACCTGAGCACAGCAACACATTTAAACCAAACAGAAATTGGTAAGCTGAAGAAAATAAACCATGAGATGACATTTTTGGAGAATAATGTTCAATCAGTAACTCTCAAAGTTTTTACTGCCTTTAGAAAAACCCATGAGATTATACCACTCCATACCAGTAACAGAACGTATTCTATTACTATCACAGGAATTTGCAACAATGGGTACACCTAGAAAAGGGAGGGTGGAGAACCGGAAGCTTGTGTAGTCAAAAAAGCCTCCCAGGCCATTCTGATAGCTCTTCCTCACTCCCTAAGAATCCCTAGTTAGTTGCTATTAAAAGAGAAAAGGAAGTTAAAGAAAAAAGTCAGTGTTTCAAGATTCAAGTTGGATCTAGAGATTTGTTACTGTTTCTGTCTTACACATGGGAAGCTTATGTTAAAGGAGAAGAAATGATTTTCAATTTTTACTTTAGTAAGGCAGCTCTAGAAAATTTATACTTGGAAACTTCTCCCTAACTCCCCTTTCATTTGTCTAATCTTTACTTTTTCTTTCCTAACTGCCACAGCAAGAAACACTCCTCCCAATACTGCCGAGGGAATCTCCTCTTTGTTGTTTTAGTGTACTGCGCATACATAGGCTTTAATATCTATTAGAGTACCTTGCTTGTTTCTATAGAACTATGAGTTCTATGAAGGCAAGGACCAAATTTATTTGGCTTTTTATCTTGAACATCTAGCACAGGGCCTGTAGTAGGTGCTCAACAATTTTTTTGAAATAACAAATTTTGATTTTAATCATTTTTGCATATAATAATTAAAAATGAAATCAGAAATCCAAAGACTGTTTCCATTTCTTGTTCCCAAGACTCAATGCTATTCAGGCAACAAGTCTTCTGTACCCACTACTATCACACTCCAAATTATCAGACAGTGTTTCTTCCTCCTCTAGCCACAGAGCTCTCATTTTTCTGTCTAAATGTAAAATATAACAAAAATATGAAAAAACAATTTTCTATACACCAAATTTGGAAGAGAGTTAATAATAAGTTCTGTTCACGTATTTTATTGAAATACAAATATAAAAAGCTACTAGGCCATATTTTCAATGAAGGTACCACAGATATTTTGCAATTATATGAGATGGTCTCACACACGGGATACTTAGCATCCCTAGCCGAGCCCTGTTCAATAAATGGAAGTCACTGTGACAATTCATCATTTCCAAATACCCCTAGTTGAGAACCACTGATACAAAAAGCATATTTTTGGCTTTGCAATTTGTAGGAAAAGTCCCAACTTATTTGGAATCTCTCCATGGTTTGCCCTATCTCTCTTTCTCCATAGTCTTCTCCTCCTGACTTTTCCTGCCTCTTCATTCAAAACTCATTCATTCAACACTTTTCTCCTGACTTTTCCTGCCTCTTCTTTTTTAACACTACAACATTCAACTGTTTGCAACCACACTGCCTATCCAATGAAGTTTTACGTATTTACTTGCTTTACTCCTCCCTACTGGAACATCCTCACCTAACCAATGTTTATAGTTCAGTTACACGGGGAACCTGTCCCTTCTCATTTCATCTCCACCCCTCAAATTTGCGAAGTGCCTTTTGTTCTCAAAATGCCATTCACAGATGTGACTAGGTCAAGTTCCCCTATTAAGATGCTTTTCCCACACCTGAACAACTCCTTTGGAGCATCCATCACTACTGTAACTAATTACTTATGTCATTATCTGCTAAGTCTCAGTATCACTTGCTATAAGATCCATTAGGGTAAAACCTAGGAGGCAATAATATAGTATGCGTTCTGAAATCAGACAGACCTGGTTAGTAAGCATTCCAGCTCTCCCTTTAACTAGCAGTGTGACCATGGGCAAATTATTTAACTTGCCTTGGTTTTCTCATCTCACAGGATTATTGTGAGGATTAAATGCAGATGAAGAGTTTAGCATTATGCCTATAACATGGGAAGTGCTAAATAACAAACTATTATCATTCTTTTACTCTGCTCTATCCTCTGAATTGCCAGCAATGCATAAAACATAGTAGATATTTAAATTTGCTGAATATTTATCTCACTCATCAAACTGTTTTCACTGGATACGGCAGAGACAATGTCTTACTTGTATCTATTTACCAAATGCTGAGAACTGAACACATAGTAGGAACTCGGCAAAATGTTTGGTTAATGTTCTTCAAAAGGGTCTATTTAATGCAAGACATTTACCTTTTTCCTCTGTGGTGGGTTCTGGGGAGCAGATGGGATTCCTTCACAGGCTCTCTCACCACCAGGTGACATGGATCCACGAGACAGGTCTTTCATAAAGCCGTGTTCATATCTGCTGGAAAACCCTTCTGCAGGGGAACAATATCCCCCATCCAAATGTAAAGGTTTCCTATCCCCTACTAGGGGAGAACCTCGATATAGTCCATCTGCTCGAGGCATAGCGTTCAAAGGGGAGTAGGCATACATTAAGTTAAACTCTGTCCGAAATGCCTGGTCTGAGTTTCTTACAAGGGTGTGAAGTCCATCTCCACTCCTGCTTGGGAAGCTAGCTTCAGAAGCGGGTCCAATGGAAGCTTGAGGAGCCAGGTCAGAATGACCTGAGTTGAGCAAAGAAGGTCTGTCAGCACAGTTGTTAGTGTTGGAGTCAAGGTATCCTACTTTTGCCAAATCCATGTCTTTTCGGTGACAAAGCTGGAAGAATAAAAATCAACGAAGACATGGGGTAGGGGAGAAAGGATAAAGTCAGAGGGCAGAAAGGAAGGGAAGCAAAAAGGTATAGGTGAACAAGGAAAAGATAAGAGGGATGGAAGTAGAGGAAAGAAAGCCATTAACATCTGTAAGAGTCCCAAATAGCAACAGTGTAAACAGGCCAGATTGCTAAAAAATCCTGGCCTTTCCCAAATTGCTTTAAAGTTTTCTGGAGGAGAATACTGAGACAGTCAGAATTAGATAATTGGCCTAATGTGACTATTTTGCCTGATTAGCCTTTCATCGTGTTTGCTGAGTCATCGTGTGCTATACTGAGGGTCTGGCAGCAGTATTAGGAATTTACCTGAGCCTCATGCACACTAAAGAGGTGAGACTGGTGTCTTAAGATAACTGACTTCTGATGTTATTCATCTCTAAATTAATATTGATGGACGGTGCAGGAGGGAGAAAAGTGAAGGAAAGTAGGAGGACACGGAAAGGTGAGTACTTAAGTTACTGGTTCAGTAAAGGAGAGTGGTATTAAAGACATCAACCAACCAGTACTTCATTCACTTTTACTACTAAATAGGTATGTTTCTCATAGAATATTCTGGCCACTTGATTCTTTCTCTATCTTCTAATGCATGTCAATATACCATAAGACCACTAAGGCCCTTAACCGCAGAGAATCTGAAATTCTGAAATATACCAAAAATAAATACCATCTGCTACCTCCCAACCCTAAGACTTTTCTACCAGCTGGTTAACTCCCTACAAAGAATGGTATTGTTTCTTACCTTATAACACCAGAATAGTCCACCACTAACTCTCTACAAAGAATTGTATTACACCACATACTATATATACCATGTTAGCCTTCAAATTATGCTATCTTAAAATCTTGAACTAAGGAGAGAAATTTCCTTTCCTTTTTAGATTGAAAATAGCTGAAACGCCTCTAGTACACTAGTAAAATACAAACTTTTTCAGATTCACACTGATCTACAAAATACTAATTCAGAACATGGTTAAATTTCACTGAGTTCAGTCCCAGTTTTTGACCAGAGATGGGGGAGGTTAACAATTCAGTTAATTTCTGAAAGTTATTAGAAATTTAACTTTCAACAGGAAACTTTCTCTTCAAAGTTTCATTTGTTGAAATCTTGTAATGGTTAAGAAACTCTTATACTAAAATCTGCATTTAACATCTCCACAAATTCTATGAGATGCCACTTTTGTACAACCACCATATCACAATCATGACAGGAGTGGCCTGTGACACAGAAGCAAGCCAGTTTCCTTGTGTACCCAGTAAGGAGTTATGTAGAGAAAAAGGTAAAGACCTAAGAGGCAGAATGACTCTTCTTTCCTCAAGAAGCTTTCAATCTATTGACCAAAGCTCAGAACATCAGGTTACACAGAGCTGACAGATTAAATGAAGCACGGCATAAATCACTGCCTAACTTTTCCAATGTAACCTGTTCCTTTTCTAGCCCTGAATAATAAACAACAAAAGCTAGCTCCTTGTTACAAACTTTTGATTCAACTTTCTTAACAAAACAGATCTTATTTGTTAATTAGACTTTAATAAGGCTCCTCCATCTTCAGCATCCTTTAAACTTCTATATTCTACTTTTCTTTAATAGAACTCTTCAGCTACCCCTCCCTTAAGTAACAACAAAAACAAACCCCACCACACACCCACTGCTTCATTTTCCTCCATCTACATTGATAGTCCTGAGTAGTCACAGTCACACATGGGAAGATTCATTCAACTTACTGTGACCGATCAGCCACCCTCCAGCCCATTACCCCATTCACTGATCCCCCAGCCCTCCCCACACACTCAGGTACACACTTGCACACTCACTCTCAGCTTCCAAGTGTGATTGAGATGGTGTGATAACTACCTCGGGTGACAGGGACTCGGGCCTATGCGCAGGGGAACTCTCAGGGGAGGATATGTTCTAGAGGAGGGAAAAGCATCTTGTTATTCATCTACTCGAAGTTAAGAAGCAAAACAAAACAAACAAAAAATAAAGTAAAAAGCAAGCATAGATGTTAGCCACAATTTTGGGGGGTGGGGTGGGGATGGGGATAAGAATGCACAGGGAAAATGCTTAACTGCAGAACTCATCTCAATGGACAAATGCCTTGTTAAAATGCTTCCTGGTGTTTTTGAAAGCATTTAAAGGTAAACTGGTTATAATGTTTCATGCTATAATTAAACATCCCAAGCAGACACCAGAAAAGAGTTAGATTGGTGAAACTTTACAGTATTTTTCTTTGTATTTAAATGAGTTTAGCAACCTATAGTATTTGTTACTTGACTGGCACTCAACACTTATCCTCTTTAGAGGAACCTCTGTCCTCTCTACACATACTTCTTTTGATGCTTCACTGTCATCCAGGGGGACTTGCTTAGCATGCTGGGGATGACAGAGGTAGAGAGAAGGCCAATTCCTCTTAAGTGACAGTTATGGGAAATGAATTGACAGCATTTCTAGCTCATGGGCTCTTGGAATATTGGTTCTTGGAATAATTTAATTGGAACTGAGTGCTCCTACAGATGTTCTCTCAAGTTAAAATCAATTGCACATTTGGGACTACAGCCAGGAAAAAAAAGGCACATGTGCACAAATTTCAAGTCCCTATGCCCTAAACAGAGATACCCACAGCTTTCACCTGAAGCAGCAGTCATATATCACACAGAAGCTATGTGCATGCGTGTGTGTATGCATACTCTTACTGGAAGGATGTGAACAGTAAAATGTGGAGAAAGATGGTGGTGGTGGCTGTGACAAGGTTACAGGGTGGCATGGCTGGGGCGAGGAAAGGATTCCTAATGTATAGTCTAGAAAACTGTGACCTAGGTGAAAGACCTATACTGTGGTACAGGAATCAAATCTGCATTAAAAGAGTAGGATACCTTGGCTATGGATTTGTTCAGAGGATAGGTGGGTAGTATCTATGCATGTGTGTCTGTGAGATGGACAGTGGGGTATGGACCTCAAGGCAGGAAAATAAGGGAAGGGTTATTCTGGTGGACAGGAGAGGCTAATTGCCCTCCCAATGTTCCTTTCACTCCTTCTTCATACTTTCACTACATCTTGTTTTCATCCACTGCATGCCTTCTCACCTCTTTCTTTGGCATTGAAAAAATTTCTCATCCTTCTCCTGGAATGACTATTTTTCCCTTTCAAAAATATTCTTCCCCAAATTAAGCTGGTCTTTACTTGTGAAACCTGGCTGATACCTCTCTATGTGTCATTGGTCTTTAATAAAAAAAAGACTCCTCATCTCTGAACTAGAACATAGAAGAGTATGGCAATTAGAATGGTGACAAGGATGGGTCATATAGTGAAGTTCGGTTTATTTAACTGATAAAAAACTAAATTTCCTTAGTCATGAGTTCAAAACAGTGCAAATAGGTACTGGATTTTTTTGAAAGGAACGGCTATTGAATATTACAAAACATTTTCTTCCCCTACTGCTATTCCAACATTATGCTCTGATCATACATCACTAAATTGACATGGGGTCACTATGCTTTTAAAAAGCTTCCATTTGCATATGTTTCATAGTTATACAAAGTGATACAACAGATAGGGAATGTACTGAATGCTAAACTTGGCTGTTCCGGAAGGTGATCCACCTTCATTAGTAAAAAAAAAAACAAAAAACTGCACTGTTAAAGTATAAAACTCTATATTTATAATCTACTGCCCTCTAGGGAGAAGAATTTCCTCCTATGAAATTTTACTGTGATACTCTAGTTACTAACCGAAAAGATCATTTCAAGTAGACAAAGTAAAGTTAGTAAGGCCTAATCAGCTGCTTTAATATCTGGCTAAGAATGCCATGGGGATTTGGAAAAAAATAAATGTAGTTTAGGACAAATCCCCTAGGAAAAGAAAAAGTAACCACATTTTGTTTTACTTTTTTTTTCCCATAAAGAGGTTTGTTCGAACAGTAAGTTAATAAGGTCTGGAGTTAGGTATAGAATATAGGTACTTTCAGGGTTATTTAGCTACTCTTTTCTGAAATAGCCTACTTAAATTCAGGTATTTTTAATCCTCATGCTCTCATCAAAGCTGAAAAGGTATGATGGGATAGGTTAGAACATTCACCTTCATCAAAGAACACATCTGGGGTAGTGCAAGCTATGGGCAAAGCTAAGTGTGTTTAGTGATAGGAACATTTTTCTGAGAAGCAGAAGACAGTGTCTGTTTAAGTGAATTACAAATCAAAGCAACATGCAACAGATGAGTTCTTTTATATACATGGATTCTATTTGGAAAAACCTGCTGCCACCCAACTTGAATACTAAAGCGATTCAGAATTATTTTTTGAAACAGCTTACGCCAAAGAGTGACTATAATAAATCTGTATCTGATAAATATATGTTGCTAATCTCGTATCTACTTCTCATACTCAACACATAATAACAAGGAAGGAAAGCAACTTGGAGTAGGGGGAAAAAAATCTCATTTGCCATAAACCATAACCCAAAGCTTTCTGAATCCCTGTACACCGAGGCCAAAATGAGAATACCAAACAACAGTGGAAAACACTTCACTGGTTAAAATTAAGGCCTAGAAGTGGAGACACAATCAATCAGTATAATCTGAGCTCTCAGGCTGGTGTCACTAGAGTTACTATAAGCACCTACAGGCCTATTTTAAACAAGGTATACAGTACAGATAAAGATGGAGATCTAGCATGCTTACTACCTAAAGTTCTAGAAACTGACAGACTACATGCAAGATAGATGAATGTGACTTGTGGTAGTAGTGCTCCTATATGGGAACGATGGGGGCTGCAAAGATGAGAGGCTACCAGGTAATAGGTCACACTGACCCTGAGGTTTCCCATTCTCTGGTTGAATGGGGAAGGAACACAGTAAAGAAGCACTTGGAATGATATTTTTTCAAATGAGGTGCAAATGATGATTTTCAGATCCAGCACTCCCAACAACCAAACCCAAATCACCTCAAACTGCAGAGGAGTATTACAGCGACTAGCAGTAGTAAGAGACGTGATAGGTGAGAACATGAGGTTGTATCCGTTCCGACAGTCATCATCTCCAGCGTGAGGTGGGCCAGGGGTGGTCAGCTGGGGACTCTTTGCATCTGGATTGGTAGGGGGTGGTGTGACTGGAGACAGAGGGCGCAGTAACTTGGTGACATTCTGCTCCATCAGGTAGCGAGACTTCCATTTCTTTAATGGACTCAACAAGTCTGTGAAATACAAAGCTTAGATTAGAGTGTGGAATCACAGCTTAAAAGGAGGCTCTGTAGCAAACCCACTGACCTCTAACCTTCATTGGTTTTTAATTCTTCCTTTGCTTCATAGCATTATCTTTACCAATCAAACCAAAACTCAGAGAAACACTTTGATTTACCACACTTAAAATATGACACTTCGACTGACTGATGGCTGAGGCCAAATCAACTAATTTAATCTCTTCCAATTCAAAATATAAATTTATTTTTTGTGTTTTGAACATCTGAAAATTGCAAACCTGTGTCCCTCTGTTAAAATCACTCTCTACCTAACTGCCACATCACCAACTCAAGCTACTGGGATACTGAATACATACTCCTTTTATATATTTTTGCTGCTTTCAGCAACTCTTACTATGATGTTCTGTTTTAGTAGACAAGAACTACACATTTCCTGATCGATACCTAGGCCCTAGGTATCTTAGATACCTATACGTAGGCCTTAGAGTACTTCAAATTGTGCAATGATTTCTACAAAACTTTTAACTATTGAAAAAAAACTAAGCCCATACTGTTTTTCTGAATGTAAGAATCCTACTTTCTAATACTTTTTTCACAATATAAATAGGAACACTTAAAAAGCAATTAACTACTACATTATGTATTTTGGTTATTGTTCAGGCCAAAGCACCCATCTCACTTTCCCAGAGAAAAATCTACAATTATTTACAGTTAAAAGATAATTAATACCTAGTATAAACCACTGAAATTAGGTATATGAGGGGAAATGGCCACCATATATTCTATTTTCAAGGGCTTAAAATTTTTTAAGAAAAAGGAAAACACACAAAAAATGCTTAAGTTTTAAGAAATTCAAGAGAGGTGCATACTGCTGTGTGTTAGTAAAACTAGTAACTATGATATCTCTCTCTCTCTCTCTCTCTCTCATATATATCATATATATTTGGTGTGCTGTATGGCAGGGGTCACATTTCATTCTTTTTTTAATGTGAGTATCCTGTTTTTACAGCACCATTTGCTGAATTTTTGTTGCTTGTCTTTGGGAAGTCTATGGGCCAGGAATCAAACCCAGGTCTCCCACATGACAGGTGAGAATTCTATCACTGAACTATCCTTGCACCCCCAACATTTATATTTTTTATTAATTTTATTTACCAACACACCATTACCTAAACATACACTTCCCCTCCCCAACTGTAATCTCTAATCTACTTAATAGCTATATTTTCTAAGTCCTTACAATATACCAGGGACTATGCTATGTGCTTTATGTGAATTACCTGATTTATAAATCTGGCACTATTATTTTCATAGACCTCACTTTAAAGGTGAGGAATGTGATGTGCAGAAAAGTAAAAACTAGATAATTTACATTTACATTCTTAGTCATTATGTTAAATCGTACTCCCAAGGCTCAGTGGAAAGAATGACATTTATCCCAGGTCATTAAGGAAAAGTTTTCAGATAGTAGATCACAATCAGAGATATGGTTCAGGAAGAATAATTAGGCAGCAAAGGGTAGGATGAGATTGGAAAGTGAGAAACTATTTGAAGTTAATGAAGTAGTTTCTTTCTCATAAGGAGTTATGAGGGACTGAACTAGGATAGTTAGTATAGGTTGAAATGTAGGAAGACTAAATGCAAAAACAAAAAAGAAAACTCAAAAACTAGAAATGTACAGTTTCTTTTCTGATATGTGAGAATGCTTTATTTTCCTTGATTTGCCTTTTGTTCCAGAAATTTCTTTAAGTATTAAGTATTTTCTCCTTTTCTTATTAATTGCCTAGGTATAACAAACTAAGTTACATAAGTGTCTCATAAGTTATATTTAGAATAATTTGTATGTATTTCAAGAGTTTTAAGCATTGAATCTTTCAAAAGAACGCTGGACTGCTAGGTCCAACAATGTAACTAATAAAGGCAATTATATAAATGATGAGAATATAAGCAAATCAATTTACAGGGCATTCATTCAACAAATATTTGAGCACTAATTCTGATACTATACTGTAAAAAAAAAGAAAAAAAAAGACCTGAATATATCTGCCTTTAAATTTCTGGGCCCCTGGTTATTTGCCTATTTTTATTCTATAAATAGAATCATATTGACAAAATACATTTTTTAAGTTTTCATTTTCCTTTTGTCTAACATTTTTTTTTCATTTTGTCATACACAGCTTTCAAATTGTATGTGGTTAAAATCTATCCAACTTCTATGGTTTTACACTTTTGTTCAAATAATTTCCAAGATTATATGAACAAACATTCACATATTTAAACACACACACACAACTTGAAGTCATACTTACAAACAAAATCATTGCTAAAATTCTCATGTGTTTTTATCCAGACCTCTCCTTTACGGCAAGGTCTCAATGACTCTCGCCTTACCAAATAGATAAAGACTTCTCCCAAAATCTCTCTTTTATTTTTTAAATATTAGAGAAATTGTGGGTTTACAGAAAACTCATGCATGAAATACAAGATTCCCATATACCACCCTATTATTAACACCTTGCATTGGTGTGCACATTTGTTACAACTGGTGAAAGTACATTTTAAGAACTTTACTATTTACTATAGTCCATGGTTTAATTTCGGGTTCATCAAAATCTTTTATAATGATCAATTTTAATTTCCCCATTGACTTGATTGAAATACCACACTTAATCTTGTGTATACTTTTGATTAGGGTTATACTAAATTCATGAATCATTTGGGCAGAATTCTTACTCAAGAACATGGCATGATCTTTTAGTTATGTGAGCTTTCATGTACATCCCTCTTCAAGAAGATATGCCACATTTCTAGCTGGGTTTACTCTTAAGTGTTCTCTATTTCACATTACTATAACTAGGACATATTTCTCCCGTTTTATTATGTGTTATTGTTAACATCTAAGAAAACAGTTATATATTTATACTGTATCCAGCTACCTTACTGAACTCCACCAATTTTTCAGTTAATTCTCTTGGCTACTCCAGGTAGATGATATCATTTGTATACAATAACACATAAATCCTCTCTACCAACATATCTATCATACAGTTCAATTCTAGAACATGTTAAATAATCATGGGATACTGTGATAACCCCTTTTAAGGTTTTATACAATTAGTTTTCACCTAGAAGTATAATTTGCAATTGGTTTCAAATGCCTTTACTGAGGTATCACTTCCCCTCCCCTACTCTGCCTACTAATAAATAAATTGTACTGACTATAGTGACAAATATTGAAACACTCTTATATTCCCTGGGAAAGCCTTATTTGGCCATAATATATTATTCTGTTAATATTATTACAGATTCAATGTGCTAATTAAGAGCAAAAAAATTTAATTCAAAAGTGGTACTTTGCTGGTTTTGGGGGAAGATTATTAAGTTAACTGGATAAACTGATTCTGGAGTACACTTTATGAATATCATATACTACTCCATCAAAATTCTGTGCAAATTGCAGATAAACTACAAATTCTATCATGACTTTATTAGCTAAATTCAGGTTATTTTTACCATACATTTAAAAAATGTGATTAATAATTCTATGAATATTCTCTTTGTACATTAATTTTGGTCCAACATATATTTCTATAGAACAGACACCTAACAGAACAACTACTAGGTTAATGGGAATGATTGCTATTAAAGCACATGACAAATCATACCAACTGCTAATGGAGATCTTACTCTCCTGACATTTTTACTGTATATATAATTTATTGCAAATATATTTGTCCTCTATCCAGAGACAACTTAGACATAGAAATTTAGTTTATTTAGTTTGATTAAAAGCAAAACAAGGGCAGGCCACGGTGGCTCAGCAGGCAAGAATGCTTGCCTGCCACGCCAGAGGACCCGGGTTCGATTTCCGGTGCCTGCCCATGTAAAAAAAAAAAAAAAGCAAAACAAAACAATGTGCCCATAACTTGTTCTGACAAGTATTTTTTTTCACCCTCCCAACTGAGTAGAAATTCCAAAAAAACCTAACAAATATTTCATTTATATTAAGGCCTATTTCTGGCTATTCTGTTCATTATATACATCCATTTTGCACTAGTACCAGACTAATCTAATTACTCATTTCATAATAGAAGCTGATTTTATAATTCAATCATTACTTTGAAGTATAAGTATTTCAATCATTAGTTTTTTCTCAATTTTTTCTTATATATTTTCACGTTTGTTCTTTATAAACTTTAGAAAATTTAATTAAATTCCAAAAACAAGCTAGTTATTTTAAAGGGAAGAATAAGAGAAGCCTAAGACTGTATACATATTTTTTTCTTTTAATACTATTTATTCTTTCCATTAAGGAATATGGAATCTATTTCCAATTCTTCAAGACTTAAAAAAAATATTTTTCAGAAATGGTTCTACATATCCCACAAAGATTACTCCAAGGCAGCTTTGATAAATTTGAAAATGAAATAGTCAATCTTCATTATTCACAGATTCCTTATTTATGATTTCATCTACAAGTTAAAATTTATTTGTAACCTCCAAAAAAAATACTTGCAGTGCTTCTGCAGACATGCATAAAGTGGGGAAAATCTGATGATACCCAGATGATGCCAAACAAGGTAACCCTATGCCCTTCTGTTTCAGCTCTCACTGTAAGCAAGTTAACATTTTTGTGGTGCATTAGTGATATATTTTCTGATGTTTTTGTTTGTTTGTTATTTCACTATTTAAAATGGTTCCCAGGCAAAACATCTTTAAGACCTAGTGACAGGTAGTAGTTTCTTAGACTTTACACCAAATCACAAGCAACAAAAGAAAAAAACAGATAAATGAAAACGCCTCAAAATCGAATACTTCAGTGTTTCAAAAGACTTTGTTAAAAGGGTGAGAAGATAACTGACTCAATGGGAGAAAATATTTGGAAACAACATATCTGATAAGGTTTGATATCCAGCATATATAAAGAAGTCCTAAAACTCAACAATAAGACAACCAAATTAAAAAATGGGCAACGGACAAGAATAGACATTTCTCCAAAGAGGAAGTACAGATGGCTAAGAGGAATATGAAAAGATGCTCAGTTTCACTAGCTATTAGGGAAATACAAATCAAAACAACAATGAGATATTATCTCATGCTAGAATAGGCATTATTAAACAAACAGGCAACTCTAAGTGTTGGAGAAGATATGGAGAAATTAAAACACTTATACACCGCTGGTGGGAATGTAAAACAGTACAGCCATTGTGGAGGACAGTTTGGTGGTTCCTCAGGAAGCTAAGTAAAGAGTTGCCTTACGATCAGCCATTCGGCTACTCAGGATATACTTGGAAGATCTGAAAGCAGGGACACAACAGATATCCGCACACCGGTATTCAGAGCAGCATTATTCACAATTGCCGTATGACGGAAACAATCCAAGTGTACATCCACAGATGAATGGATAAAGAAAATGTGGTATATACATACAATGGACTATTATTCAGCAGCAAGAGGAATGAAGTACTGAAACACAGGACAACATAGATGAGTCTTGAGGACATTATGTTGAGTGAAACAAGTTAGACACAAAAGGACAAATATTTTATGATTTGATATGAATTAATAATATATAAACTCATAAACAAAAAATATAAAACATAGGTTTCCAAGATATACAATGAGGCTAAAGAATGGGGAGCAGGGTGGGCCACGGTGGCTCAGCAGGCAGAGTTTTCGCCTGCCATGCTGGAGACCGGGGTTCGCTTCCCATGCAAAAGAAAAAAAAGAAAAAGAATGGGGAGTGGTTGCTTACTATGTGCAAAATGTTTAATTAGGTTAAAATGTTAACGTTTAGAAATGGACAGAGGTGATGGTAGCATGTTATTGTGAGGATAATTAACAGTGTTGAATGGTTTGAGTGTGGTGGAAAGGGGAAGTTTAACGAGTCATGTATGTCATCAGAAGGAAGAGAAGGTTGGAGAAAGTTGGAGGTTAAAATATGGGAATGTATAACACAATGAATCTTGCGGTGGACAATGTCCATGATTAACTGTACAGAGATAAAAATGTTCTTTCATGAACTAGAGCAGATGTACAAAACTATTATAAGAAGTTAATAATAGAGGGTTATACTGGAAAAAATGCACCTCTTGCAAACTATGGACTATAGTTAATATTTGAATACTCTTGCATCAACAGTAACAAATGTACCACACCAATACTTTGGGTCAATAACATGTGGAGATCAGGAGCATGGGAGGATTAGGGTTTTCTTTTTTATTTTTATTTCTTTTCTGTAGTAATGAAAATGTTCTAGATTTGATCGTGGGGCTGTTTGCACAAATATGTGATGATACCGTGAACCAGTGACTGTATAGTTTGGATAGTTTCTATGTTGTGTGACTATATCTCAATAAAATTGCATTAAAAAAAAAAGGTTCACAGTGCTGAAGTGCTACCTAGTGTTCCCTAATGTAGGAAGGCTGAAATGTGCCTTATGGAGAAAATGCATGTTAGATAAGCTTCATTCAGGCATGCATTATACTGCTGTTTGCTGAGCATTCAAATCAACACCACATATTAAATAAGGTGTCTGGAAATAGAAGCACGCATAAAACAAGGTTATGAATTAAGTGGCTTACAAATAGTTGTGACCAGACGCTCAATGGAACCTAAACCTGTAATTCCCCTAGGAGTAACAGTTTGGTATTTGCTAATTCAGTGTTCCTGGAAACTTTATAGGATAACTACCATGAATAATGAGAATCAAATGTATTTTTCTTCATTCTTCATTTCAGTATATCAATGTCATTAATCTTTTTATTCTCACCTTCTATCTAGCAAACTTTATATGAACTAATTAACTCTAATCATTTCATTTGATTATTTAAGCTTACTTCGGAATACAATAACCTTGGTATATAGCAAACGGTATCGAATCATCAATAAATAATGAACAATTATGCTTCCATTCCCTCCTTAACAGTAATACCTTTTATTTCTATAGAACTTTTGCTTTGGGGAATTTGGAATTTTTAATGTATCCTAGTATCTGACTAATTTCTGTAAATGTTCCATGAATGCTTGATAAAAAAGCATATGCTCTGTAGAACAGTGACAGTAATTTTAAGTTCGATAACTGTGCTGAGTACATACATTATTTTATTCTCATGTTAGCCATATAAAGCAGTTATTAATATTTCTATTTTATAGAAGAGGCTCAGAAATGTTTAATAATTTGACCAGCCTAGTAAAGTTTATATGGTCTTCAAATTCAGGCCTGTTTGATTCTTTCTACTATACCACTGTTTCCTTCTCTTGATTAACATCTCCAGGTCTCCTTTAAAAATAAAAAAATATCCCTCAGCATTTAAACAAAAGTATAGCAACATACTGAGCTGCTCATTTGGCTACTGCATGGTAGTTTTATTAAATACCTTCCATCTTTTTACATTACTCCTTAAGGGCAAGGTGTGTCCTTTTGAATGTTTCTCACAACTGGAGACTAGAGCAGAAGCTTCAATAAAGGTTGGCAACAGTCCCAATTTCATTCCAATCAGAGTACATAGTAACAAAGGCATTTTCCTTATGGGTTTTTGCCAGTCAGGACATGCCTTGCTGTTACACAATCTCCCTTTCCCAACATTGAATTCATACGTACATAAAACACACACACACACACACACGATATGTATGCTAGACAGAATATTTCAGCTAAATTACATCCTCACTACATTTTAAGAGATGCCAATAAATTGGTAATATTGATGGAAATCTATCACCAGGATGTCTTTATATTAACCTGATTTTAGCAACTATCTCTTTTTGGAAGAGGAACATTAAAAAAAACAAGTTCAAGTACATGACATTAACTTATTTTCTAGATATTCTACATTGAGGTTATACATGTGATAGTTTATAAGATATTATCCTATCTAGAGATAGAAGAGTAAGTTTAATATAAAGGAGATATGATTAGTGTAAATGAATTTTTAATGAAAATCTGAAATATTATATCAGCCATAGCGTTACATGAGTTTTTTCATATACTTTATTCTGGTATTTTGTTTTGGTTACATAATATTCAGAAAATCGATGTGGAGATAAACTTATGGAAATAGTAATAGCATCTTGAAATCACAAACTTTTTAATTAAGCTAATATTGTCAGGAGAAACTTTAATACAGAGACTGCCCAATTGGTCTCCCAAGTTAATACTAAAGTGCTTTTAACTTCGATTCAATTAAAATCCCTCAAGAGTCACTCTGAAAACCAATGGACCATTGGAAAAACCATGGACCATTATTTTTCCATGGTGATTTAGTTTAAAAATTCAGGAGAATATTAAATTGGAATCAAGACCATGTCAAAAGAGCTTTTGAAACAACTGATTGATAATTCTGAAACAACCAACTGATAATTAATTTCTTGTTCATTCATCCCGTCCCCTCCCAACTCAATCACCTAGAATTTTATGATTCTTTCCTGAGTATTAGTGTTCCACCACTTTCTTGCTTTTTCCCCTTATAAAGATATATAGATTCCTAAACTTACTACTTTAAATGTATCTAACCTTTTCATAATCATTTCTGCTGTTATCTGTACACTGTCTAGTTCCTTCCTTGGCGTCCTGGGAAAACTGATCCCTGACTTGAGATCTCTCTCTTCCTCTGTAAAGACAGATGTAAAGTAACTATTTAGAGAACAATACTATTTCTTTTTATATCGGATTTTCATGTATTCATACTAAAATTTTTTATGTGGCCCTGAAAAACGAAACAAAACAAAATACTGCATATCCAGAAAGTTTTTAGATACATACCTGCATTGTCTTTACAGATGCTAGAAGAGTTACTATTCTCATTACTTTGGTATAGGTGCTGAGTTCTAGCCTCCTGGGGTACAGATGATGTCTGAGTCATCCCTTCTTCCAAGGCTTGCTTGATCCAGCGCTATAATGGGAAAAGGACCAGAGAATTATCAGTAATCATTTAAAATCATTTAGTACACTTATTTTAAATGCACTGAACAGGTACACATCAACTGGTGATAGATGCAATCCAACACATTCATTCAGTTCCAGTCAAACAGTTTATGTCTTATGTTTCAGGATATTAAAACGATGCCCATTAATTCCTTCTACTGGGCAAAGTTGACTAAATCTGCATTACACAACGTAAGTTTTCCTTCAAAAAACCCAAAGCCAATAAAATATGATTACTCTCCAGTTTTTCAGATTGCTTAGGATAGGGTAAGTGGGGAAAGGTAAAGAAGAAACCTTAACATTTATTTAAGAGAGACTCTGATCATGTAGGATGCAATTATTACATAAAATAAGTGCTAAAAGGAAGATAAAGATCTCTTAATTAAGAGTTGTCTGCCCTGTGCAGGGGATATCAGAAAAGTTAACAGATAAGATTCACAGGAAGACTTTGGATGAGAATAAACAGCTACTTACTACCGATACCAAAATATTTTCAAAAACCCCAAACTGAAAGATCCTGGGGTTTCCCCCCACCCCATCAAACAGTTTAAATTATGTACAAATAATGCGAATCACAAGAAATAACCTCCGGCAGAAATCAAAAAGGGGAAAAAGCAAAAAAGAGGAGCTCTAATCAATCACATATTTCTGTAGTGAATGTTGGACTCTAAATTGATGAGAAATAAATTTAGGCAGACAGAAAGACTATAAAGATTAGGATAATAAAAGTATGCATCCTGTGGAAGAGAGAAAATTCTTACCTGTAATTGTGTTCTCTTAAGATACACAGTTGTAGATTCTCACCACTGTGGCTCTCCTGCCCTGACATAAGACAGATCGAATTTTGATAAACATCAATTTCTGAGTCAGACCCTCCCCCAAATAGGAAGAGCAAAGGTGAGTTATTATAATTTTACACCTTTAGAGAACAAGTATTACAGGTAAGCAAATATTCTCTTCACCAAAGAGAGTCATTCTAACAGATTTTCCCTCTTAGAAATGTAAGAAGTAATATAGGAAAAATTCACCAAGAAAAATTTTACATCATGTATATGTTATCGTGGTCTGCCAAATGAAAGCAAAAATAAACTTGCAAATATGAGGAGGTAAGAGTGAATGAGTATAAAAAAGAGAGCTCTTAAGTCACTTGAATCACATCAGTGTTTTAGGACACAACTAGGTCTCTGCAAAAGCCAAAACAAGACCAAGAATTAATTCTCTTACAAATACAGAATACTAATGTGAAGATGAATTGCCATAATTATAGATCCTCACAGCTTAGAAGGGATCTTATCTAAAGCACTCATTTTATAGATGGTGAAAATTAGGCAGAGCTGGACAAAAATGAGTGAAAAGTCCTCTGTTCTGTAACATTTAGTACAAGTTTTGCTTTTCAGAGCAGATGACAGGATTCATTTGGTATCAATGTAATATGCTCTGCTACAGAAGTTAATTTCTCATACATCCAGTGTCAAGTACATGTACCCATAAAAGATCATAAAAACAGGAATATGAAAATTTGTTTGTATCTAACAGGTTCAAATCATCCCTGTGGATAAAGATTAACTTTAGACATTGTACCCCCATTCTATCTATAGTTGATTAAGTCATAAGAACATTTTTCTCTTCACTGAAATTGTATTAAAGTGAGTTGCAAAAGAGTTTTTAGGTGGCTCAGAGATGACTGACAGTAATATTTTTAAAGGGTTTCACTATTTTGGGGAAAGAAAAGGGAAATAACATGTGTTTCATTATTAATAAAAGTACAAAAGATCGGGGTTGAAACCTGGATGTGCCACTTACTAGTCGCCATATTTTGAGCAAGTTACCTAACCTTTCTATGCTTCAGTCAGGCTTCTGAGTCTGTAAATTGAGACCAAAAAATCCCCAATTCACAGGGTCGTTATGAAGAGTAATGAGATAATAAAGTGAAGAAAGCTTGAACACGGCAGATGTTCAATGAGAACTTGTTCAACTCAATTCCAGTGATATGTATAGAGATACACAGATTAATAACCCTCCAAGTGTACATAACGAAACACAAATGCAAACATGTTTCATGGTAAGTCAGAAAAGCTTTCTAAGAAATTTGGGAGGACCAAATGTCCCACACATATTATGTCTACAAAGTGAGTTTTTTTAGAGAAGATTTAGAAAACAGGGTGGCACACTAATGAAAAGCTTGTTGGTCACTTGATAAATGCTTCTACTGTAAAAACAGTAACTGAAGAAAGATCTAAAATAGACCATAATGTGCTTTTCTTGGGTGCATGGTCCAGAAATTGAACCCGAGTCTCCCTCATGAAAGGTGAATATTCTACCACTGAACCACCCGTGTACCCCATAATATGCTTTTTAGGAACTATGATTCAACTTATTTTAGAAACTCTATGGACGATAACATATTCTGTCAAATCCTCTAACGACCTGATACATTACTTTGGAGTGCAGCCACAAAGACACAACTTTGGTGTGTCTTATATTGTTTTTAATCTATGAGGCTTTATTTATTTATTTATTTTAATTTGCATATGGGCAGGAGGCACCAGGGATTGAACTCCAGACCTCCAGCACAGCAGGTAGGAGCTCTGCCTGCTGAGCCACGGCAGCCGCCCGAGGCTTTATTTTTAAAATCAGGTATCTAGAGGGGTTATGAAGAATATACCTTCTAATTAATCCCATGGAGGATGGTTTCTTTCATCTATTTAACTTATGCTATTTTCAGAAATTTATCACAATTTTGTTGAATTATGGAAATGTTCTTAGATTCTGTAATAAATGAATCCTTTCTGATCAATCTGAAAATAATGCTTCTTCATTCCCATCCAGGATAAAGCTGAGTTTAATTTCTAGCTAACAGATCCAATTTCATTAATTTTGTCTCATAAAGAGACACAATACATCCTTGTTTTAAATATTGAAACTATTAAAGAAGTGATTTAAACTTAAATAAATCAGGTCTAAACAAACAATTTTTAAACAAAAACCTAGTTTAAATAAAACAATTTTGCCTTGCTAATTCAATGCATTTAACCTGCATTCTTTCCTAACACTGATCATGAGTAGAACCTGTATAAAACAAGACTGATGGTGGCACGACACATTTAGAGATTATAACACTGACTTGAGTTAAACGGGATTACTATCTGTTGCCAGTGGAGATGTAAAAAATGAGCTACACAAACAAGTACTAACCATAACAGGCTAAGAAAAAAAAGCTCTAAAAAACAAGGTTTTCTACCACATCTGATTAAAGCCATGGTCCTAAACGTATGTTTTTTGGTTTTCATAGGTCTCATTTAGTTGGGAAAAAACAGGAATAGAAAGACTGTAAAACAGCAGGAACTATAAGGAAAGATTTCAAGAAGCTAGATCATATTATTTACAACTCACACTTCACTATTATTCTGTACTAAATAAATACCTCCCCTTAAGGATCAAAATAAGAGATTCTACTGTTTACCTTGATAGGATGCTTCAACAGTCCACAGTTAACACCCTTAGAAGTCTAGTCCTATGTCCAGACAAAGATAGAACAATGTATGTACTTTCATATGTATAAAATGAAGCTACTTCTCAACTTGCTCCTCCATTAGATTAAATATCATATTTATACCCTAATTTTTCAATACTACTCTCACAGGTAGTTAAGATTTTGAGCTGTTACTCTCAAAAAGTGCTGAGCAATGCTAAATGTAGTATGAAAATTAGTCTCAGTTTTGCATGCCATACTAGCTAATACAGCTCTTTGTTAGGGAAGAAGGTTAATCATAATGCTTACTTCATGGTCAACAATTTTTTTTCTTCTCAAATAATCTCAAGATAAACTACTTCTTAACTGACTTGACATAAGGAAGTATCCCTAGAGACCAGGCCTTCTTTACTGCTTAGGCAAATTTCCTGTAACAAACAGGTTTTAAGAAATTTCTTACTCTTGGTTTTTTTTTCCCTTAAGAAATTTGTCATTGTTTTTATTTCCAGCACCTCAAAGTTACTGATAAGTAACAAATGCTTTTGGCAAGGCTCTCATAGTCAAATTTCTTCTACTTGGGAAATTCCCCAAGCCAACCAATAAGTAATTCAAATACTTAGATAAGATGCGCATTAGGAAAAGACTCTCTTTGGTGTGCACTGCTCATTAAGCAGTAGTACCCTTTCTTTTCGCACAGATCCCTGCTGCCCTCCTCCCCTCCATATCCCACACCACTTTGGCTCATCTTTCACTCCCCCTCCCCCCCAGGAAATAAGTTCTGTTCTTTGGGGAAAGAGAAAAGCTTTAAGTTTGGAGGAGTCAAGGAAGACCTGCCTGGAGTTGGAGACTTCATCACATCAAATAATCTACATGCAGCATCCTCATGTACGTGATGCCAGTGGAGGAGGGCAATGGCAGACACTGAGGAAGGCAGCCTGAATCCAGATCTGAGGATAAGAGAAAAGGGTGTTCCAGGGAACAGACTCTAGCCCAAAGGAAGACCAAATGAAAGGTTGTCCTACACTTCTAGAAATACAGCTACGACATCATAGGTCTGAGGCAATGATCTATTCCTGAGAGACACCTTTGGAAAATATGCAGGGCTTCTGGGAATTAAGAAAGAATATTCCATTAAAAAAACAACCAGCAAACATTACTGTCGCTAGACCCAAAAGACCCAAAACCAGTACGTAATTCAAGAGAGGAGAGAAAGGCAGAGAGAGAGAGTCTTTTACAGAACGCTCCATATTCACTAGGGAATAAACAATCCAACTTGTTGTCATTTGATCAAGGGAACAGGAATTGTGCCAATTACAACTGGATTTTTCCTTTAATCTCCTTCAACTGACAATACTGATTAAATTAATTTAAAACATGGCTCCATTTTTTTTTTTTTTTTTAGTAATGCAACAGTGCTCTAGGATACTTGGGGCCCATCTCACACAGTAATCACAAATGGACATGTTAACCAATACCACAAGAGCACACACAAAACACACCCTTCTACCCAGTCATCAATTGCTGTGCTTGCTCACCCAGTAACTTCAAGGGCTCTCAGAAAACACAACAATGAAATGCAAATTTTAGAACCAAGACGCAATATACATTGCAACTTAGTCCCACTGATCTTTGATGCATCAGTATTCATGGTTGAACCAACTCATTATGGGCAGAGTATGGCTATTTAGAGTGTGTTAGATATGTCAGGATAATAGGTATCCTATCCTAGATTAAAAAAACCACATAAGTACAGACCTACCTTCTTACAGGAGCTGAACGTGCCATCGGGCAAAAAGGGCCTTCGACGCCTCTCAGGGATAAAGGGTGACCCAAAGCGAATGTAGTGTTTGGGGGTGGTGCAAATTAATGGGGAATGGATGAGACCAGGTAACATGTTGAGGGTCGTTGCCAGTACAGTTGGGTCCGTGGTGATACGTAAAGGGCACTCAACAGGGCACTCTTGCTTCTCTGCTTTGTCATTCAACCATTCTGTAACTAGATACTAAGATTAAAAGAGAAATTATTAGTTGATGCTGCAGATGTAAGTCAGCAGTGTAGCTCACAAAACAAACCTCATCTAGAAATTAGGACAGAGAGATGTAACTGGACTGAATATTAACTGGACATCCAGAATGCAAGGCCACCTTCCTTCAATGCCTCTACATGCCCACTATGACAGGAATAATTTTAGCTATCAATGATTTAGGCTCTGTGTAAAACATTAAGGAAACAAAAGAAGGTAGTATGAGGCTTCAGCCCTCTGCATCAAAGCATTTTGTCAAGAACATTTTTTCTAATAATACTGAGATTTTTTCCCCCTGGGGATTACAGGCTCTCTCATTTTACTAAGAGACAGCCCTTGTTAGACCCTTTTTCTTTTTTGGGGGGTGGGGGTGGGGTTGCATGGGCTGAGAATCGAACCTGAGACACCCTCACGGCAGGTGAGCATTGTGCCACTGAACATGCACCCTTAGACCCATCTTTTGAAGATGCATTCATGACTTACCTTTTTGGTTTTAGGGTACTTAGATGCAGCACGGTTGACATGGGATCCAGTAACTGATACCACTGCTGGGTCAGACCCAGTTAACTGTCTGTTTTCTCCTAAACTATCTATAGTTCCAGGTTCAGCAGGAGCTACCAAGTTGTTATTTCCTCCCTCTTCCAGAGCAGCTTGTGACAACTCTGCCTGTTGTGCACTGGCTTGCTTCTGTCGCTTTAATCTTTGGGCTGAACTGGTCCGGTACCGAGAAATTCGACTCTTCGGTCGAGGCCTAGAAGGCTTTGCTGGAGGTGGTTTGGGGACTGGTTTTTCTGTAGCAACATCCTGTAGCAATAGCAGGGTCAAAAGTTTACCAGAATTTTCTTATCAACAAACATTCTATCCATTTTCATATTCACCTTAACCATTCTGAGTTTTTACTAGTGAAAATGGTGGGCTTTAGAGATTCTAATTCAAAATGTATTCTTTAAATATAAAAATTCATACATTTCAATCTGCTAAAAAAGGCTCAAGCAGATGTCTGGGTTAGTTATTCCTAGTTCTAATAAGCATGTGTAAAATAAGACAAAAGTCAGTTGAGATAGACACCTAATTTTAGTGTTCTTAGCAGGGAGGAAAACCCCGGAAAGAGATTTGAACTTTGGATTAATGACTAGGGTAAGGAAGGGAAAGTTAAGTTTATCCTGAAAAACATATGAAAGGCCAGGACATAACTGTAATATACAGAAGGTCCAACTGAGTTTTTATGAACTCAGCAACAACAGTTTATCTGTCAGAAACAGCATGGAGCGCCATTCTAGTCTGAAGGTGTCTAGTCATTCAAATTGTAACACAGTCACCTGTTTCCCAGAATTCCACAAATCAGATCATGAAAATGGCTCTAATTCACATGGTCTTACTTATTCTGATATGGGACAAAACTGAAAATACCCATTTTAACCATTCCAAAAGACAGAAATAGACATTAGCAAAGGTAAGCATGTCTAAGGCCTAGAGCCTTTTCAATACTTACCCCTGCTTGGGAAGACCTGCGGGTGTTCACACCAATACTCTGTGGGGTGCTTGGGATGGCAACATTTGAAGGAAGGTTGCTAGTTTCAGATTCAAGGGCTTCAGTTTTTGTCTCTTCTACCACAGGAGACTCTGAGGTGGTGGTGGTAATCTCTATATCAGAGTTGCTTTGTTCCAAGGGTTGATCCCGCCGTTTCTTTCTCTTCTCTAAGTTTTCAAAAGCATGCATGATGGCTTCCACCTTTCTGTCTTCCCGGGTCTATAAAAAAAAAAAAACAGCCATTAGCTAAGGATTTCCTCAAATAAAGAAGAACAAGAAAAAAGACTAAACTGAATATAAATAAGTATAAACCAGAAAAGGAGAGGATGATATTGTCACAAGAATTATTAATGAAAATTTATAGAAACTCCAATAAGATTACACATGTATCTTAGAGAAATAAAAACTAAACTAAAAATAAAATATTTTTGTTTTAAATGTTGCATAACAAAAGCAGTTCTGAAAGAAGGTAAGGTCAAACCTGAATGTTTCAAATAAGATCAAGCATTTCAAAACTTTTTAATATAAAAGAAAAATATCCATAATCAATTTTTCTGTATATTCACAGAATTCAAAAAATAGTCAAGTGTAAGTGTATTTTCCTTGTTCTTCTCCCTAAAATTTTTCATCTCAGGGGCAAAAATAATATTATAACCGTAGAAGTAGAGTTTTTTAATCCATATGACTGAAAGGAGGATTTTAAAATGTCGAAATTCACACAAGCTAAGGAAAATCCTAGAAAACAGTAGCCCCAACATAAAGGCTTTGTTTTAAAGAGGCAGTTTTTTGGAAACAAGTATAAACTCTCTAAAAGAGCATCATTAGAAAATAGTCACCAAACAAATACTGTGTTTATGTGTGTATATATATATATAAATAAAACAGAATGAAATCTATTTTCTTGAAAAGCCCAAAATGTAACCCACAGGTGACAGATTGAAACTTTTCTTCAAGGAAATGAGAAGATAAAAACTCACATGCTACAGGGAGCAGGAATCAGCAGGAGAGAAAGGATGTTAGAAAGTACTCACCCTCCTTATATGAGCTGAGTTCTCCTGGTCATCTACACCCTCCTCTTTCTCTTCTTCTGGTTTTTCTTCTGGATTGTCTATTTCCTTTAAAATAGAAGTACGATTTAGCAGTACTCTTAAATTCTGGGAAAAATCAATGTTTTTTTCTGGTGGGTTAAAACTCTAGAAAGAATTTCTAGTGCTTGCAGTGCTACTCAGTGAAAGGCAACAGGGTAAACACAGATGAAAATCCCTGTACTCTGGACTGAAACCTAGAAAATAACTAAAGGGATTTTCCTGACAGCGTAAAACAGAGAGAATGAATGAACCTATGTTCTTCATAGAAAAAGCATTAAACGTTACTACAGTGTGCCTGTGTAAAACAACATACAAACATGGGTTACTCTTCATTTGGAAAGGACCGATCCCATACCAACATCATTTGACCAGGGGAGATTACCTCACGGTCACTAGATGCAGTTACTTTATCTGGAACTTCTTCTGATTGCTGGTCATTATTCTCCTCTGGAACCTCATTCTGCCGCTCCATCTCTAGCTCTTTCCGTCGGGCTTTTCTACGCCTGGTCTCTGCTCCGATGGTAGGTAGGCTTGGAGGAGGTGGGAGTGGTGGTTCTGCAGCATTGGGATTCCTCTTCTGTATAGGGCAATTCCGGTTCCCCTTGTGACATGCACAGTCCACTTTGTAATTACTGCTCCAAAGAAATAACCAAAAGTGCCTGTTTCAGTGTCCTTAAAAATTCTTTATATTATCCATTCATTTTCTTTAAATACTGGCATAGTAATTTCCTCTGGCATTGTCTTTGAACAAGTTAAACAGACATTAGAGAGTCTTATGGATGCCTGCAATATGCTGTGTTACTCTATATAGCCTCAACTCTGTCTTTGCATATGGAAAGGAAAGCTCTCACTGAATTCTATTCTCCCAACAGTTTTTATGTTATATAGTAAGCAGTCACCCAATGATAGAGTCAGAAGAGGCCATGTTATCTTGTGCCCACCATCACCATGTTCTCATTTCTACTTATTGAATCCTGACTTACTAACTTCTCTTTTGTCTGAAATGACCAAGGGAGAAAAAGCCATGACTTGCCATTTTTGGTTTGTCACACATAGCTAGATTATACGGTCTGTGGGGGTGAACTTTCACATTTTCATTCTATAATATGGACCCTGGCACAAGTGTTCTGTGTTGAACAAACATGTCAACAATAGATGCAATTTCCTGGAATGTTTCATACATACCCTTTCCGCTATTCTTGTTACATGACCAAAACACCCTTGTCAAGAAACATCTAAGCAGTATTAATATGACGTCCTGTACCTCTAAAAATAATGCCCAAAGTCTGTCTTCCCTGCCATAATTTCTAGACAAAAAACGTATTACTCATGAAAAAAAAAATAGGTAAAGAAGGAAAGGGTAAGGAGCAAAAAAACAGATGTAACAGATTGAATAGCTTAATTGTAGGATAAGGACATTCGTATTAGGAAAGGCTTCTGAGGTCTTACCAGTTAGTGTACTCATAATCAAATGCTATGGTGACTTCAGCATCCTTAGTGATAGCAGATACAGCGTAGATACACAGGTGGATCATCCCATCTGCAATCATGTGTCGCACCTATGTGAACAAGGCTTCTAGTTGATAATTTATCACAAAGACCAGGAACACTCCATAAGAGAAGAAAGAACTTTTTACAAATAATTTCTCCCTACACAGTTATGAGAGTCTTGTTATTTGACTTTATTATTTCCTTTGAAACTATTATACAGCAACTTTTAAAGAAATACTTGAAATTTTACAAAATAGATGGAGACACAGTGGGATGTTACACATCCAGGGCAAAATCATTGCTCTAAATCTTAAAGGTCTTTCTAGCTCCACCAAGGAAATATAATTTCTTAGCCTATAAGAAAAGCTGTATGGATTTTCTTGCTGCATTCATTGTGGTTGCACTGATTATGCTTCTAAGTAATGAATTCTGGAAATGTCCAGAAACTCTCTTACCACACCTAAAATTTAAAAACCTGCAACCAAACAGGCCTTTGGTTTTGAACTAATGATATAATCTTCCATTATATGGTAATTTCATTAATATGCCTCATTGATTCTTATCTAATCTAGCCCTTTCTTCTCAGAAAATAAGAATTTGCTTTCTCCACCTCTCTCTTCTGTAAAAGAAACCTACTCCTTGCCCCCATCACGTCAGAACAGAAGCATCATTATTTTTGCTTTTCATCCCTTGCAATGAAAGATCACAACACAACTACTGATCTACAGACCAATAGATGTTGTTTTCAGGTTGTTTCTTCAGTAAGCCTGATCAATGGTGGGTCCTTTCAAAGGGAAGTTGCTACAGAAATCTTACCTCTGCATTTGGTGTACACGATCTTCTGATAAACCGGGCATCATTACCGAAAGTACGGGCATCCACACACATCTCTACACCATTGAATTTTGAGTAGAAGAGCACAAAAGGGTATGGTCTAGGGATATAATTAAAATTACTGTACTTCTCAATATGAATAAAAGGGCCATCCCATGAACTCAAAATATGAAGCATATGCTGACATAGAGGAAGCAGCCCTTGGCAATGCCTAAACTTAGAAAACATCACAGGCTTGTCTGCTTTAGATTAAAGCACAAGCACAAAAGCAAGGAATGCCTGACTCCAAAAGGAGTCATCATCATTTTATACATTAAACAATTTGCAGATTTATTTGCACTTCTCTACAAATAGCAGATGGAAATGAGTTTGAGTTGTATTCTTTATCACAACAGCATCACATCAACCAGGATGATTTTTACAGCAATACTGGTCAGACAGGCCCACTTTAGCCCTCACTGTTCAATGAAAGATGCACTTACTTTTTGAAGAAATGCCCATTGACCTCAAATTGTTGTCGCAACATGACTTTCCCTCGATACTCTATTATTAGAGTGTCCAGAGCCAAATCTCTTGCAGCCCTCAGAATCTTCCGGTGCTTCTGAACACGTGTGACTCTTCCCAGCTGTAGCTGAATAAAACCAGCATTTTGACATTAGACAATGGCAACAGCAGTTTAGTAAACACTTAAAACATTGAGGAAAAGTCACCAAAATTTTTTGGTTTCAACTATTAGCTCAATGGTCAGAAACCTTTAATTTGATATGAGCTTAATTTTTCTAGGAAACATACTTATTTAGTAAATCTGACACTTTAGGGAAGGCAAGAAAAGATCAAAGAAAGACAGATTAAGATTTTAGTGCCTCTATGTTCCTAACAATGCCTTCCTTAACAAAGTAAAAATGATAGGCTGTATAAAAATTCGTACCCTAACTCATCTATTTTTAATTAATAAAGATAGCTTAAAAACATATCTAGACAGTTTCCAGTTAATATAACCTGTTTTTGGCTAATGATGATCAATAGTTGGCTGACTGTTATTCTAAGGCCATGTTCATTTGAGAGAAATAGTATTTCCAATCCATGCTCTAATTTTGATTCTTAAAATCTCCACCACTTATTTAGAGAGCTTTTATCCCTTTGCTTCTTACCTGCATTTGGGAACCAATAACTGTATTATTACAGGCCAGTTCAGTCTTATTAATAGTGTCTAAAACAGCAGGTTTGCCCAAAAATTCCTTGCTAGAATGTAGATGTTGTTCAAGGGCGTTCTGTACATCAGCACTGTACTGATTACTGAAGGCTTCTTCATACTGATCAGTCCATAATCTTATCCGATTTTCCCAGCCCTCAGTTGTATTCTCATCTAAATTCTGTGCTTCAGAGGGAGAATTCTGTAGAGAACAAAGATCAGGTAGGTTAGGGGAGTTCACACATAAAAATGGAAAGGGTGTGTGTGTGTGTGATGAATCCAGGCTGAGTTTCCAGAGAAAATTTATTTTTGCCTTCACTTGGCAGTTAGTGTACATTGGTGTGGCATGAACGGACTAGGCCATCAGGCGGTTTGGCGTCTATCATGGCTTTTGTTACCGATGAGCTTGAGGCCTTGGAAAATTTCCTAGAAGCTTAGTTTCTCCTTTATAAAGTGAGAGGTTAATCTGGATGACGTTTCCAGCCCATCATGTGATTTTATGGTAATTTTTAAGTCATGAAAATCAACTTTGTTATCAATTAAGTTCATAAGAAAAGCTTTATAAAGAAGAACAGGATAGAGACCTCAAAATATCATATTATTTAATTTTCAGTATTTATTAAACATCTGTTAGTAAGTCAGTCCTAACTGGCATTACTTTATTACTCTAAAGGAGAATGTTTTCCTTTTTGTGTTACTTATTATTTTCACCTTGCAATTAATACATGTTCATTCTGAAAATAAATGTGACTCAAATAAGCAGATAATTCACAACTTTTGCATCAATAAAAAGTTAACATTTTTGGAGTATATCTTTTCAGCACTCTTATTTTTTCAATAGTTTAAACAGCCAGATTCGAAATACTGTAAGAAATGAAGTATATAGGTGGAGGGTACTAGAGGATGTGGAGAAAATGTATGCCGAGAGGCATTTTGTTATACTTCTCTAGGAAAATCACTGTCTTCTTTGGTTATCATATCTCAGCAACATCAATGGACAGTTCTACATGAGCTCTGAGCTACAAAGATACACCATAAGCCTAACATATGTTCTCCTCCATGGTGTTCAAGATTTAAGGTAGAAAACAAAGTAAACATTGATAGTGATAAGGTAATTGTAGTAATGACCAGAAAGAAAAGACACTGCAGTATCAAAGCCACTTGGAAACTCATGTTCACACTAAATTTGCAAAAAGCAGGCATATCCAAATTAAATACACTTTCCATGGATGATAAAGAAAATGTTCATGTCTATTACAACAACTGCTTTCTTTACCACTTTTACCTCACTAGCTGACTGTCATCTACCATCTTTCCCCAAAGGAACAGGAAAATGAAAGAAAAAAAATTAACACCAGCGCTTTCAACATTTCTTGCTAGACTCCAAAAGACAGAACAATAAACAACAATAAACTCTTAGGCCAACACAGTGAGAAAAGAGTAATACCTGCTTGAGTGTCATAGCAGCTGAGCAAAATAAGAGCAAAATCCACAGTGGATTTAGAGTAGTGGTCTTCAACTGGGGGCAATGGTGAGTGTAGTGAGTGGCTGGAATCTATTGCACAGAGGCCAGGAATGCAAACATCCTGCAATTCATAGGGCATCCCTTCACAACAAAGAATTACTTGGTCTAAATATCAACAGTGTTGAATTTCAGAAATCCTGCTGCAGAGCAAGTCTCTAGCAGGAATCTCTTGACTTTAAGATTACAAACCTAAATGATAAATTATTTCAATTGTCATGGCGCTCATCTAGATTGTTGGTGGAGTTCTTACTAATAATTGTAAGAACAAAATTTGTGACAACTTTGAATTCTGAATCAGAATCAATATAATAAACACCAATTTTTTTTTCTAAAGTTTAACACACCTATGGGGAATATCTGTCAATTTCCTGAAATTGCCAAGCAAAATCTGATGTTTATGTGCAGTTTTCTGGCAAAGTTAGTTAACAGTGTTTAAAAGGTTTCCAAAGATTAATTACCTCTGCAGATAAGTTAGCTAGCTGTTAAGACAGAAAAGGGTTTAACAGCTAGGATCAAGACTATGTCTGCCCCATAAGTATTATTAGAGCCTCTTCTAAGCAAATGAGACAAAAGAGGCAGTTACAGCAAATGTGGCCCCTTGAAGGAGATGGATCTAGCAAAGAAATAAATTGTGTTCCAAGAGATCCCAAGTCTCTGATGCTCTTTGGTTCTAAGTCCTTTCCCATCTTCTATATGTGCAAGCCTTTTTATAGGTATAAGCCAGGTGAGGTCTTCAAACCTTAGGTAAAGTGCCACTTGCCAGTTCTGAGAACATCAGTCACATTGGTACTCCACATAAAACAATCCTAATAAAGATTATCTTGACCGAAAGTTTTAATAATGTTTATGCCATACAACTGTCAACAGGAAAGATCTTGTTTTTACCTCTCTTATACATTTAGGTATACGACTTCTTACAGAATTAAACTAGAACTTCATTCTAATTAAATGCTTTTAAATCATAAGTAATGATTTGGGACCTATATTGTCCTCATATATATATAAAGGAAGATACTGGACAGTATAATCAAATTTCTTTTCAGCAAGCTTTTTTTCATCCAGTGCTCTTTTTAAACCACTGAACAAAATTTCTTTCTCCAACTTTTTCCAAAATCATGCATGCCTCACAAGCTGTTTTATTTGAAATCAGAAGAAAAGAAAAAGCCTAGCATTATCTGAATCTTCTAAACCAAACAGATACGCCAGAAGAGAACAGTTCACAAGTAATTCCAATAGGATTAATTCCTTTCAATAATACAGCTCTCCTATTGATGAAATTTATCCTTCCAACTGATGGTTAAAGATCACATGGTGTTAGGGTACGTGCACAAGAGACCCCATACCATCATCAGAAAAACCTCCAAGAGGATGAGGTCAAGCACAACAGAACACATTAGCCTCATTTGTTTGGCGGCAAAATGTCACTTACCACCACCCACCCCTCCCCCACCCCCCAGAAAAGCAGCTAATGAAAAACTAATAAATGAAGGCAGACTACAGAAAGGAAAAATATTTCAGAAAATGGCCAAGAAAATCTATTTTAGATAAAGGCACCATGAAAACTGAATGGCAACATTTACAAACTAACGAAAAGCAGAGTCCAAGATTTCCAGACCATCAATGTCAGGAAAGAAGCTGACCAAAATGCAAGATCACAGTGAAGTAAAACACAGCAGCAGGGAAGATTACCCCTTACCTTCATCCGCAAGGACTTCCGGGATCCCTCTCGAAATGCCTATCCCAAAGAGGAAAACAAGTAGAACAAAACAAAACTTGGTACCAAGAATGACAGTTATACCTATTTGAGACTAAAACTAAGGCAAGAACTAGTGTTCTATTCTGTCCCCTTTTCTCTTGGTAACAAATACAAGGGAATTCCCCAAATTATTATCAAGAATAGGGGTAGCTCAAGGCTAATACACTCTGAGAGTAATTCTGCTACTTTGGACTGTGGAGCTAAGTAATTAATAGGGAAGAGCATGCATCACTTAAATCCTATATGTACCCAACACTTAAAAGAAAAGGTAAATAAAAAACACTTAAAGGTTGCAGATTTACCAGTTTTTGAAATTAAGAAGGAAACAAAGACCAATCCCCTTAAAAAGGGGTGGGCAAGCCACCTAGGAGCAACAAAGTTGCTGTGATGGGGAAGAAAGAACACAAAACAGAAGAATTTCTCCTGGAGACTATTAGGTTGAGAATACAGGAAAGTAAACACAACACTGAGGAAGCCTAGACCAATCAAGCAAGGTTTCCTGATTTTTTTGAATCAAGGAAAAAACAATCAACCCAATGACATGAGGTGGGCAAGTAACCAGGACAAGAATTTCAGACTGTGCTTTGGGCCCGAGGAAGCAGGGAGGCAGGAAGTGGAAGGCCTACACTGGAGGTTGCACATATGGGGGATTTGTGTGAGATAGGGCCGGGATTTCATACCTGGGATGGGGGTTGGAGTAGACGAAAGTTGGTGCCAGTGGTGATGGTATGGTGTGGCAGAAGAGAGGTTGGTCTACATGTATATAACAGAGATTAGCCAACTTTTGCAACTAGAGCAAAAGTGGCCATTCCAACATTTGGGTCAAACTTCTCAAAAGAATTGTGGCACATTCTTGCTCCAAAATCTGAGCTATTTCAGGCATATTTCTATTTAAGATACTTATACCCTCCATACCTTGATTTTCTTCGTCTTTGGTGCTGCACGACCCTTTTCTGGACTCTTTTTCCGTTTCTTGGGTTTGGTTCTTCTAACTCGATTGACAGTTAAGGTGATGCTTGTAGGTGTGTGCTGTGTTGCTGTATACAACACGGTGGAAGGAGAAAGCTCCTCATCCCAGCTTTCCGTTGCACTGCTATCCCCACCTAAAAAAAAGTAGTTTCGTACTTATGTTGTACCAACAGCCTCAAAAGCACACAAAAAGCAGAAATTCCTCTAGATGTACTCCATGCCCGCTAAGTCATTATTTCTATGATTAACTCGATCACTTGTAGAACCAGATAAATATCCACCTTCCTTAAGAACACAAGATACTTTCCATGTCACTGGCATTAAGCACATAAACCCTGCTCTACACTGTATTCAATCCTCAAGTTTCTTTACCTCAATCTTTAACACAGAAAGGGGCCTCCCTTTTTTGTGCTCACAAGGAAAACTTTTATCACCACTTAAATGTTGTATCTGGCCACACTTATTTCACAAAGAGAGTAAAAAAGAAACAGTTTCAAAGAAAGTAGATGACACTTTATAGTGGTCTTGAAAGGATATTTATCCCTTTCTACTAAAAGAGCTGGAAGAGGTTCTTAAAATGAATATTTAAATTACAGAACATTTTTATGTCAAAATGTGAGTCTCACCCATCTTCCACTCACCTGATATGTTGTCCTGCTTCCGCCGATGAAGTCTAATAACCTTCCCCCTGCTCATTCCCCTAAAGAGGAAAATAAACTTAAAGTAGTCCTTCCAACAAGTATGCAATGCATCATAACACACATGGGAGAAGTGTCTCTGCATATACTGCCCGCTCCCTCCCACCTACCAAATGCTTCCAGGACCTTAAATTTCATATCAAATTCAAAAGCTTTAACATCAAGCTCTCATTCCTTGTTGTCAGCAATTCTCACCTAGTGCAGAGAATTCGAGCCAAGGAGCACTAAGGAATCATCTACATTAACAAACACAAGAAAGAATACTTTGAGCTTTTCCCTAATAAGAAACCCTAATCCCAGCAACCCAGGCTTGAAT
This sequence comes from Myrmecophaga tridactyla, assembly GCA_004026745.1. Classification (NCBI taxonomy): domain Eukaryota; kingdom Metazoa; phylum Chordata; class Mammalia; order Pilosa; family Myrmecophagidae; genus Myrmecophaga; species Myrmecophaga tridactyla. The sequence continues at coordinate 37,651 of PVIY010009569.1, forward strand.
TTAGATGGAACATGATCTTACCTGCACTTGTCACAATTGAGAAGGAAGCCATCCTGAGAAAGACCACAAGGACACCAGGTAGGAATAGTCTCTCCTTCAGAGTTCGGGCTGTCTCCACAGCGTTCCTCTACAGGCGACGGCAGGCCATTCAGGTCAGAACGAGGGATGATCGTCTGGACAGGGGGAGAAGCAGGAGGTGTCGGAGGAGGAGGGGCTCCGTAATTATGATCCTGAAAATAAGATTTTTTAAATCAACAGTGTCCAAACACTGGCCCCTCTCTCCCCTAAAGTATGGTACATATGGAAAGAAAGAAGAAAGTAGTACCCTTTGTTTTTTGGCTTCAACCAGGAAAGTGATAAAACAAAATGCCAAGGTCAACTGGGACATAAAAACAAGAACAATGATGCAGGGCTAGACGTCCGCTGGAGGCAGGGAAAAGGGGCAACTTCGTCATGCTGCATATAAACATTTCAAGAAAGTCACAATGTATAAGAATGGATTATACTCCAGGAAGATCACTGTTCTGTAAAGAAACAAATGCATACTCACAGCATAAGGCAGTCCTCGACACCCATGCCTCTGAGTGGTCCCATAATTATGAGTGGAATACACGCTCTTCTCATTAACTGCTGGACTAGCCTCCACAGATTCAGGGCTGCACAAAGGCGAAAAGCAATGCATGATAGCATAACACCTAATCTTCCCTTAAACTAGTACTTTACTTCCCATTCTAACCCCTCCTCTTTCCACAACCACCAGCCACTAGAATGAGAGAAGGAACTCAGTGAAACAATCTGATTAACATAACTCAGCCTATAAATAACAGGAGTGTTATTAAATGTGAATTTGTGTGTGACATGAAGCCAGTACAGGCAGATGTCTCAAGGCAGGCACCTGGGATACAAGGTGTCCCTAATGACAAACACAAACGTACCAGCTGGGCGGGGAGTTTCCCCTAGAGAAGCCACTCTGGGCTGGTTTAGACTCAGAACTATTCTTCTTAATTGGATCTCTTAATACTTCCATGAAACCTCACATGACATTTGCAGTGAGTGAGATGATGAAAGTGCCTTCTGCACTGCCCCAGGGACCAGGCCCTCTTCCATTCACTACCAAGACAGGATACCCTGAAGAAAGTACAGGTAAAAACAATGGCATCTTATATTTATCACACCTCTTATCTTGATGAACCCCCAAACACCTTTCAAAAATTAAAGTAATAAGTTCTCATTCACCAATGACATGCAAGCATATCAAGGACATGATTATTTAACAGCTGCATGGTAATACCACAGAATTCCAAAATAAAACTGTACGTGAAATTGACTATTAGTCTGGTGACAACAGCAGCAGCAGCAACTATTTTATAATTGCCCACTATTTGCTAGGAGCTTTATATAATTAACTCATTTAATCTCTGCAACCACTAAACAGGGTATATACCACCTTATTTTTACAAAAGGGGTAGTTAAGGCTATGAAATTAGGTGACTTCTGCAAGGTCACACATTGACAGAGGCAGGAGTCAGCCATTTCTGTCTGACTCCAAAGCCTGTGCTCTTTCTGCTACGTATTTTGGTCTGGAAATCAGGATAATATTCTACCTTTAAAGAAAATAATGTTAGACTTTTTGTCACCAGACTTAATGAGAAGGTCAGTTTAGTATCTTTCTGTATCTCCATTGAGTGGAAAACAAACTTTTCAAGTATAATTTATTATAAAAATATTATAAATGTATTCAAATTCAGAAATTTAATGCAAGCATTTATTTGATAATAAAAATATACATGTAGCAAAGGACAAATTTCAAGAATTTCTATTCTAATTGTTACCAGGTTAGGTTTGGGGGAATTTTGAAGGATAATTATGGAATATATGACCTTGAGAAACTGCATAATGGATTAGCTGTAATTTAAATTAATCAGAATAGAGAGTCACAGATTAGAAACTCCAAGGACTAGCATAACTTAACCTTAGAGACCAATAGGTCTTTTAGGGACTCCAATAGTGCATACCGGTTGCATGAAGAAATTTATATTTTTCCTGCTTGGACATACACAATATACCATACTTAGCAGGAATAAAGAATGCAGCTCAACATGGTGCAATGTCACTTGAGAACTGAGGAATAAAAGAAAGTTCTGAGATTCATAGCCAACTCACCCAGTTATATGCTCCAAAACTGTGAGAAGGGATCTTATTAATAACAGCAAAGGTAATTTCTAGGTGAAGAACTTCAGACATAGGAAAGTATTATCTGTTAGTGAAGTGCATGCATTTATTACTTAAGAGTGTCTGCAAGATGGGAACTAGGGGTGGCAGTGGGAATACACCAAAATAATATGAACATGGCCCAGTAAGAGGCGATCAGTTCTGAATTATTAGGAAATAGCTGGGCATTCCTAAATGAAACCAAAGGCAGACAAGCATTAATAGAATGAGGGTAGAATTTCATTTTTATGACGGACTGGTGACAGGATGGGTAACAGAAAGTAATACTTTACACAACACTGCTGATTTACTAGATACATTACTGGATGAACAAGTATTCCAAAGAGCTGTACATCTTTTATTTGGGAGCTTTTGTACCACTGAACACGTGAAGTATGACAGCTACTGTTAGGAATGGATTTTTTGTGGGGAGGGAAGGACAGGAGAAAACAAAGTTGCATGAACTAAAAGATGGCCATGGAGATAGGGCTATGTTGGCTGTATCTTACCCATTTCCAAAACTGGGTAAATATGAACACATGCACTTCATGTGCAAGTCTAGGGAATAAAAATAAAATGTAGATTGTGGAGGTTAATGGGCCATCTCATTGCACAATACTTTCTAGTTAAGTACAGCATTTAATATATACTGCTATGTATTGCCAAATACTAAAATTTAAATTCATATTTTCTGACAAAGGAACTTTGAAATCTCCATACTAGTCACTGATCAAATACAATAATCAGATGTTGACAGGCAACTAGCAGTTTTTAGAATATTCTTTGACATATAAATTAGCTCTTATCTATATTTTAAAGTATGGATTAAAAATTTGGAGTGTTAGGACTGCATCTCTGTTAGCCAACCACTTTATAAAATATAATTGTAGGCTTTCTTCTCCTATGTTTGAATTACTGTGACAGCTAGACACATACACAGAAGCCATGCTTACAGCAGATAACACCTCATCAAGTGTTTTCTAAGTACAATATGCAACCTGCTACTATGTCACCGCTTGGAAAATGTCTGACATTCTGTGAAATTCAGAAAAATATTTGCTTCTATTGCTTAATCTACATATTTTCCTATAAATATATAAAAAATGCATAATGCACATTATTACCATCAGATTTTAAATCCTTTAAGGTATGGTCTAGGATCTCTACTTATTTGAGTATGATGCCCTTCATGTATCATCAGGTTTAATCTTAAGAGTGCCTAGCACAGTGGCATACACATGTTGAGGCATGTCAAAATCATCAGTAACTTAACAGAATGGTACATGCCTAATTGATGTCATTCTTTCACTTTGTGGAAATACTAAATGGATCACAATGTGATTAGATGTGACACAATATCAGAAATCCATTTGGAGATTATTAATGAAAATGTTTCAGGAAATCCCAGGATCTACTGGAGTGAATACAAGCATTGCAGCCTAATTTGTAGACCAGAAGTATTTCAGTTTTGCAATTACTTCTGGACTCTGGCAATATTTATGGGCAGTTGTCGCTATACCTCGGGAAAGACACTGGTTTTAAAAAGAAGAACTGCTTTGCCTATTTTTCTTACCTACTAATCTAAAATGCATTGGTTTGACCTTTTTGCTGAAGTGTCTCAAATGTTAACACTGTCTACCTATATAGACCATTAGTCAATCTATATAGTAGGAGATTAGTTGCTGACTTTATTATATTATGTAACTGGGCTACCTACTAATGCAGGGAGAATTTTTAAAGTATTTTGTTTGGCAAATAGTTATAAAATAGGAAGTCTCAGCTACTGGCAGAATTCTCTCTGGCATGCAAAAACCAAGCAAGAAAAAAATCTCTGGAAGCAACAATATCAGGTTCTTCCCCACCCCACACCCTTCTTCCTTTTTATTTGCAAATAAGCCCAACACTACCATCTAGACTACCCCAGAAATACTAATTCTTAGGGTAGCTTTCTTTTAAGTCTTTCTCTTTAAGGAAATCATTAAATAGATAATTTATCTTAGGTGGCTTTGTGAAGAAAGATACAAGCTTTATAATAATATTCTCGATTTCAAGGAAGAAAATCATTATTAAATCAGGGATACAGTTGAACCCAAGTTCTGGTACAGGTGCTTTGCTTTGCTGACAGGGAGGAAGAATCCCCAGGGGCTGTGAAACTAGCAAGAGAAACAGGGGAATTAGAGCAACACCCACCTCACTCAAGAAGTGGCTGTGGGATCAAGAGTCTGAACTGGACCTGAACATATTCAAAACACCAGGATTTTTCCAGCCCAGACCCTAATCCCTGGTACTGCCTGGAATAGACTTGGCTTCTGGGGGTGTGCTGCCCCCTAGGCCCCTTGGGTCTCTTTCGCTGGACTTTCACATCCTGGTGTAGTGCCACTTCGTCTTGAAAGGTAGGGGGCTTCCACTTCCTTTCTGTAAGCAAGGAAGATTGGGTACAAGGGAGGTAAAAGGACAAGAGGGGGAATCTGTGAGCAGGGGGAATCTTGGACAACTTAAAAGAAGGGATACAAAAGGCTAAAAATTTTTAAGCTGTGAATAATATATAAAGTTGTATAATGAAGGCCTACCTTCATTGTCATTTGGCATTTAAATTCTTCAAAAATCGAGTCTATTTTAGGGATTGGGCTTTTCGACAAACTCTGAATTCCTAAAGCTGCTCTTAGCTGAAAAAAAAGTTTGGTACCACTGATTTTGAAGGTCCTCTTTCTAGGCAATGGATATTATGAAGAACAGATGAAACTGCTCTCCAAGTTTTCTACCCCAAATGTGAGATGGTCTAAGTAAACTGCCCATAAAAAGTTTCAAGTTTCAGCCACTTTACTAATAACAATAGGAAGCACATAGGAAGAGGCCTTCAAGGAAAATCAGTTGGAGGACACCTCCTTAACTACCTCCATCAGAATAATCATTACCTCTAGAGAAGCAGGCAGTGAGGCCTACTTTATTTCAACCTTTCCCACCCTTGAAAACAAATGAAAATGTAATCACTACTTTACAAACTTAACGCTATTAATTATTTATTACCCAGAAACCCCTCCCCCAAAGCTCTTTTCCTCCCCCAATTCCTCCAGTTTCTATGGGGGAAAAGGGAAAGGTCTAATGCCATTCACAATTTAAAACTGGATAGGTTTGATTTAGAAAACACTATGAATTTTTTATTAGATACCCATAAGAATACTGTCACCAAAAGAACTGATTATCTAGGTACTATCTAGGAAGTAGCACTTACTCTGATCCAGCAGCCATATCTGAGTAGGATGTATCTGGTGTGGTGACTCCCAGAGGGATTGCAATGCTCATGACGTCCAACCCAGCAGACAGTGGAAATCAAGGGGTCCAATTAATGGAGACGGACCACTTTGAGAGTGGGGGTGAGCTCCAGAGCCTCAACCAACATGTTATGGACATTAGGAATCCTGCCACAGAAAAAATATATATAAGTAACCAGAAAGTTCTTTCAATTTATCCAAAATGCTGCTGTATCTTTCTTGCATTTTTTTGAATAAGGCTTTTGATGGATATCTTTGAAACAAGTACAGAAGAGGATCTACTCATTATTCTATGTTTACTAGGCACTTCACTAATATTCAACTAAAAGTGTGAAGGTAAGTTATGTTTTTTCAGTTTTAGATTTTTTTTTTTTTTTGGCCAAAGGGAAAGTAATAGTCTGCCTAGCTCAAAATTGGGATTATTTCCCTCATTCTACCAATGCCCACCAACTAAATTTACTGGCAACCTAGGACTTAACTAACATGTGTTTAGATATAGGATGGTTACTTGAAATATTCTAATTTAACTAGCTCCTTAACAATTCAAGGTCTTTGACTGAATTTCTTCCCTAGGTTTTATATTAATGTAAAAATCATTAAAAGGATGAAATGAAGAATTTTATGTGGAAAGGAACAAAGCTAATGTGAAGTTTAAGCTCCACATTTCATAATGATTTTTACAAAAAGTATACAAAAAAGAACGACTTACAAATTGATTCATGGTAAGGCAAAAAGGTAATAGAAAAGTCAAACAATTATACTGGAAAAAAACCTAAATGGAATGAAAAGTACATGATATTGAGTCAATCAATGGGATTAATGCAAATTTTAAATGGTGGACAATCTGAAATGCTTGAATCTTATTTTGATAAATGAAACAAATTAATGTGGGTAAGAAAATTACTTGTGAGTAGTGAATCAGGCAAAGACATTTTTTAAAGAATGCATTAAGATAATATTACTACTTTTGGTTTGTTATTTTAGAACGTTAAAACAGCTATAAACCAAGCAGTTCTCTCTGGAAATGAATCTCACCAAATGCATCTAGAATTCTCCAATTTGGGTGTGGCAACATACCAGTTCCTAAATGGAGGTGACATATTGCTAGACTTGGTACAAAAGCATACAAGAAGGTCAAATCTTCTGATCAATTATTCCCTTGTAGCTCATAAAAGAGAACTGATCAAACTTTTTGCCTTTGGGCCTATCCTACCCAGAGGATAATCCATAAATGGAAAAGAAACATACAAATGTATTCTTTCCCTAACAATAAATTTGTCCAAAGGGACATCTAGGCAGTTCATTCCCCAAGCAAAGCAAAATGAAATAAAATCTACAAACGTTAGGACAGAAAGCACTTAGTTAAGTCAACAAGGACATAATTAAAATACAAGGGATTGTTGGTTGCAACTTTCTCTAATTTTAGTAAACATGGTGTAATTAGAATTTCTGAAAAAAGCCTAGGTGGGCAATGATGCTTCAGTGGCAGAGTTCTCACCTGCCATGCCAGATACCTGGGTTCAGTTCTCAGAGCCTGACCATATAAAAAAAAAAATAAAGAAAAAACCTAGAAGTTGCCTGACCAGAATAATCAGCAGAAAGTCAGATAATGATCATACTTCTCTGGACCAGTACAGGGAATCTGAGCAATGTGTAATACTTTTAGTAAAGAACAAAAAAGTTACCCAATGCTTTTTTCTGGCGGGGGGAATGCATGGTAAGGAATCGAACCTGGGTCTCCAGCACGGAAGGCAAGCATTCTACCACTGAACCACTGTGTACTCTAAAGAGGTTTTGTTTTGATTTTTGGATGTGCAGGGTCCGGGAAAAAGAGAAACCCAATGCTCTTTTTAAAACCCTTTGTGACATTCACCACAATCACTTGCCCATAAAAAAATGTGGGCTTCTAAGAAAAAGACAACTTATAATCCCCAGCTGATAGTTGATATTTTTTTCTGAGAATAATTTTTAGATATGCTAAAAATAAAAGATGGAAAAATGACTTCAGATACTATCTCCTTAATGAATGAAGGATGCTCTTTACATTCCCTAATGGAAACCCAGCCCAGCTATTTTGGATAGTTGATTAAAAACTTTAAGAAACATTATACATTTAACTATGAATTTTTTTTCCATGACTTGGTATTCTGATAAGGCACTCATAACACGTTAGCTTGGCCATTTGAGTATTAAAAATGCTTTTATAATAATGCAGCTTAATTTAAATTCTAAAAACAAAACCAAATTTATCATATAATCCTGACACTAGTTCCTTCTCTAAATAACTCCCTATGTAAAATGTAGCTATTAAAAATATTAACTGAAGAACCTTTAACAGATCATCTGTATGTAATATTATCTTATTATAATTACTTTAGTTTAATAAACCAAGACAACAGACTCTTAGTATAGATTACCAAGTTTAGGAGTTATAGCAGTTATTAATTTATCACATATTCTAGAGACACGTCCTGGAGAGAGTAGAAAGAATTAATTTTGACTCTAGGTGGGACAATTTCAAGAGCTATTTTACTTGTTCATTTGTTTGTTTGTTCACTGCTATAGTTTCAGTGCCCAGAACAGTGCCTGGCACATTGTGGGTACTTGATAAATATCTGCTGAATATGGCTGTCCACCATTATCTCAACATATGATTTAAGCTTTCATTGAAGTGCAAAAAAAAGAAAAAAGAAATTTAATTAGTTTAGTTACCTTTTTATAGACCTCTGAATATGAAGTTGCAAAAAATTATCTGCTAGTAGCTCTGAAGACCTGGAAAAAGTTGAGATACAAATTAGTATAGAAAGAATTAACATTGATGGGCACACAGAATTGAATTTTACAGAAATATTTTTAATGGTAGTTTTGCTTGTTTTATTTCTTTATACTGCCTTGTTTACCATCCTATGTTTCATCCAGTACTATATCTTTGTCTTTAACCATTGTATCATATGTTTCTAAAAAGCTAGAACATAAACAAAGGGTAGGAAAGGAAATCATCTTTCTCTGACTTAAGAAGTGGTAAATACCTTATTATGTAACTAGCTAATTCTTCTCTTCCCCTACAAGTTAGAATTCTCTCCCTCTCCTCAAGGGATCCCTTCTTTCTATCTCTCCAGTGACCTATTCCCAAATTTAAAGACTTTTCTTTAATCAAATATCTAATTTGCTCTTGAGACTGACAAGGGCCTATAATCATCTATTAAAGTACAATTCCATACTACTTCTTTTTACCCCTTTACTCCATCCCATCCACCCTCTTGCCCTGCTATAGACAAAAAGTGACAAAAGGGAGTCTATTCTATTTGTGATCAATTCCATAATGGAATTATGCTGAAAGGAGTCACAATTCAACTTCTACCCTCCAAAAATAAAAATAAAAATAAGTGATCAGGACTTTTAGGGGAAAATTCTCCTTAAATTTTCAGTTTGTCCCCCCCCCAAAAGTGAAATTTAACATTAGCCAGAAGAGGCTACTAACACCTGAAATATTAATATATCATACATGTGAAAAGAGCTGTTTGTGGAATTCTAATTACTAAGCATTAGAGTAGAAATACATTTATGTTGCTATTTTATCAATTTCCAAATTTAAAAAGCCTAGGAAATGAACTATTTTTTAGAAGTATTAAAAGGGTATAGTAAGAATTATTATAAAAATTAAAAGTGTGAAGGAAACACAGAAATGAAGCAAAGAAAATAATGCAAAATGATAAATGAACGAAAAAGCAGACTCATTCTTTAGCGATAGCAAATAAGAAAGAAGGTAAGAAATAAGAAAGGACAGGAAGAAAAAGCATATGGGTGTATATCAGGAGAAAAACAAATGCATCACAATTTCAATTTCATATCAATTTAACTATCAGAATAATTCATCAAACCTACAGGAACATGCTAGGAAGTTCTTGGATTCAGAAGCACAACCAGCCATCTATCAGTACAATCTTTCGAGGAGTCTCCATTTATATACAATTTTTAAGGAAAAGGCTATTAAACACAACACAAATGGTTTATAATCATCTGTCTTTTTAATTGGGTTCAGAAATGGCCGATAATCTCTATATTTTTCTTCCTGATTGTCTCCTTTCTATATGATTTGCTGAAAGCACAAAATTTGCGTGATCGGTCTGGTCACTCTCAGCAAAGAAAAACAAAAAGTGTTTTAAGAACAATCCCAACAGAGATTTCAGAGAAAGAAATTGCATCAACCAGGTGAGCCGGAAGCAGCTGGGAGACAAGAGTCCAATAAACAGCCAATCCAGTGAAAGAAATTCAGCACAAGTCTGATTCAGTAAGCCTGTGAAGAGGACTGGCAGGAAGAGGAGTGCCGCTTCAGAAAGAGAACAGGCCTCATATGCTTCAGACAGTCTTTGTACTGAGGCTGTGGACCTTGGCCATCCTCCCAGAAATGATGCAATCCTGATGAACAAGATCTGCTGCCAGAGAAACAATTGTTAACAGCCTATGCAGACCAGCAACTCAGCCAAAGAACAATCTCTGATCAACTCTTTCCATAAACCAGCAGAACTCCAAATTTTCTTTTCTTCAGTTTCAGTCTCTGACAAAACACACTGGTGAATATATATTTAGGTCTATACATACAAGCAAATTTCTCAAAATGTCCCTTTTAATTCGTTTGGCTTTAAGATACCAATTATCCATCATTAAATTTTTAAATAAGAGACCAAGAGCATTTTTACTTTTATGAAGAATGTAATTCTCCAAGCATATTAATAACACGCTATTTACACTGGCATTTTACACTTATTTTTCTTATTCTCATACAAAGAAGTTCTCAGAGTCAGTGGCTTCCCCAAGTATGAAAATCACTATGAAATGTAAATTATGAGATACCAAAGTAAGAACAAATATACTCAGGGCCAGAAAGGTATATTTTACAGATAATTTTGAAATGAAGAGACAATGTTAAATTGTGGATAAGGCATGTACTAGAAAAGAAGAGAAAATCTATTATTGCTCAGGGCTGACATAAAAGTAAGTTTAAAAAAAAAAAGTAGGTTGAGTAATAAATCACACAATATATTATTTACAATGTCCACTTTTCGTAAGGGCAAGAATATTACTTCAAATCTTACAACAGTCAATGATTATTTTCATCTTATTAGCCAGCAAACTATTTTAGAATTCAACTTAAAAATATCCCTGATTCAAAAATCCTATCCCTGCTAGAATCTTCATCTCCAAAGCCTGGTTTCTTTCTCATTCTCTACCTTTACCCTAAAACTTTAGCAACAGGTTGTTCACAGTATTGTTTTGAAATTATAAGTTTTTTTTTTTTAACTTACTAAATAAAAGACCTTACAAAGAACAAACCTCAGTGTTCTAAACCCCAACTAGCTAGAAATGATTAGTTTCTTCCTTCTGAAAGGTATAAATAACCCTTGAGCTGAGATTCAATAAAAACCCGAGCATCTAAAATATATCCTGATATCAGTATATTCAGCCTAATCTACTCTCTTCAAAATGTGTACTACAAAAAATGAATTGATTTGCAAAATAACTCTGAAGTGCTTAAAAGATCTTTTATAGGCCAATAAATGAATATACTTAATTAAGGAGAAGAGGGAAAACATTTCAGAAAAATGTTCAACAAGGATAAAAAAAAAATAGCCATTAATTTTAACACAAAATTTGTAAACCAAATGATTATTCAAAACTCTGTTACATGCAAGCTAACTTTATTCTTAAAATACTTGTCTATACTTCTTCAGTTTCTTCCATCTGAATGTCTTTACAGAACGGTAAAGGGGAGATGGGGAAAGAGCATTAGAAGGTTTTCTACAGGATGATTATTACAAGTTAATTTTTAAATCACAGAAAATGCAAAATACATATGAATATAGTTTACTTATACAACCAACTTATTTGAGAACTCATACAGTAACTACATTGGAAGCTTTTCTTCTATCTCCCATCCAAACTGAAATATCTTATGTAAAAACACTGCAATTGCCATATAGCTTTTTACCATGGAAAAATAAAAAGTAATATTAGGCAAGGAACTTGAGTTCTAGCCTACCACTTAATTAGTTTGGTGACCTCAGGAAAATCACTTCTTAGATGAACCTTAAATTCCTCAAAGTAAAAGCTTCACTGGGTTTCTTCATTTTCCATATTTGTATGAATCCTTGTGCTGTCACCAACTAACAGGCTCGGGCAATAATTTAACATCTTAAAGTCTCAGCCGTACAACAGAAAGAATAAAACCTGCTCTGCTGACTCATAGGTGCACAAAGACAAGCTTTTGTAGCAAATAAGAAGAGCTGCCACTAATAACCTGAATATGGCTAAAAATTATTTTTTATTATTATTATTATTATTTAAATAATAATTATTATTTAAATAAATAATATTTATTTATTTAAATATTTATTTATTATTAAATTAAATATTTATTTATTATTTAAACAAACACTGAGGTTTGTTCTTTGTAAGGTCTTTTATTTAGTAAGTTAAAAAAAAAAACTTATAATTTCAAAACAATACTGTGAACAACCTGTTGCTAAAGTTTTAGGGTAAAGGTAGAGAATGAGAAAGAAACCAGGCTTTGGAGATGAAGATTCTAGCAGGGATAGGATTTTTGAATCAGGGATATTTTTAAGTTGAATTCTAAAATAGTTTGCTGGCTAATAAGAAATAAATTATTATTTCTCCAACACTGTAAATTTCAAATTTGCTATAGCACACAATGTGGAAAAAGAAATTAGAGAAACATGAATGAAACAGTACAAAAGAGACAAGTTATAAACACTGGAAGAAACATACAGGAATTACTGGAAAATGAGATGAACTCGAGGAGGGGAGGCAGGGCTCAGAGGTCCCTCCCATATAATTGGAACGGGATAAATCAGGCTTACAACCTGAAGCAAGTTAACACAGGCAAAGGATCTAGGATGAGTTCAAGGCAGAAAAGAAACAAGGGAGAAACACTGGTTGAGGTAAACATCAAAAGAGACTAAGGAAACATCATGATTTAGTAACTTAGAGCCAAAATAAAAGTTTTATTTTTCTCCTACTTCTCCTTCAGCAGCAGTTTATCCTCTGGCTCTTTTGCCTAATTTATATTCCCCATTGGGGCTATTGGGCTTTGGTACAAGAAACTGATGTATAAAAGTTCAGTTGACTAGGAACAGGAGGTAATTACAATCCAATTTTTAAAAGTCATATCTTTCTCCATGAACAATTTCATCAATAGCAAATATCACAGAGGCCAAGTCTCACTTAGTGGTAGATGAGGGAGAGGAGACAGCAGGATAAGAGTACCTGCCATAAATAATGAAACTAAATTCTAGGATCTTAAACTATTTTAAACTGACATTGAAGAAAAAGAAGTAGTTTATTTTATAATCCATTACAAATAATGATAAATATTTACTGTTAAAATAACCAAGAATAAGATTCTCTGTATCCTTAATGAGAATCACTTAGGAAAAATTCAGGTTTCTAAGTATCAAATAAAGGTAACACCCTCAAAGAACTTAGATTGATTTATTTCTTTAATAGTCACTGCTAGATAGGAAGAAAAGCTTGCAGAATCTACTCTACACTTGTCTCCTATCTACTCAGACTTCTTTCATCTTTCAAATCCTGAAGTGGAAACCACCTTTACTTGCTTCAGACAAAATGTGTTTATGAACAGTTTTGAGGCAGTAAAACCAGGATACGCTCAGTAATTTAGGAAAATTTTCTCCAGTTGATAAAAAATTTAGTTTTAGTGTTTAGAATCTAATTCCTTATTTTACAGATGGAAAAGCAGAGTGACAAAAAACATTAATTTGTAAGAAGTCATAAACACATAGTGGTGGAGTTCATAAGACAGAAAATGAAGATTTTAATATATAGCCCCTATTTATTAAAGCAATTACCACTTACTTTACATAGCAACACCTATATCGAAACTATTATATATTTTTAATTAAGTACCATTTGGTGCTATGTCAGACAAAAGATTAAAAGTCTTGGCTCTCTTGTGATTTATAATATCTAGATTTGTCACTTTTTCCTTCCCTTATTTATTTGACAAACATGATGAGAGTACCACCTACTATGCATAAAGATTATGTTAGGTCCTGTTTTAAGACGTTTCTTTTATCAAAGTAGGAGATGGTTGGTAACTTGCAAGCTCTTTAGGTTTGCCTATGTGCCAACTGTTACATTTTCACAACCATGATGTCAAAAATAAATGAATGAATGAATGAATGAATAAATAAATAAATAAATATTTCCAAAACTTGCCTCTACAATTAATGAGTCAAATTCTGAAAGGAAACTAACACCACCTTTCAAAGGGGGGAAAAAAACCCAAATGGCTCTATAATTTACCAATGACATAGACAGTCACTTTTAGAAACAGGTTTTTAAAAATAAACCCCTTAAACTGTTTAAACAAAGCTTATCATTGGTCTCATGGAAAATTCTATGAAAAAACGAAGGCCAATAGGCAGCGAGAACTCTGAAAACACAAAAGAAAAGAACGTGACCATACATGTTCTATGGTTACCTGGCAGACCAGGTGGCTAAGTACGTAGCAGCAAAGGAATTTAACCCTACTGATCTGTAACACGATTTTTTCATAAGTTTTGGACATCTTTCTTTATGAGTACCTACAAATTTATGTCTTCTTCTTAAATGATGGCACGGTATTCTATCCAATGGATATACTATAATTTAAGCTAACCCTCTGCAACTGGGTATTTAGATTGATGCTAATTTCCTATAATATAGGCAACACTGCACTGAAAGGTTATAGAGCATATGCCTTTATAATGTATTCAAACATTTCCTTAGGATAAATTCCTAAGTACAACTGTTAAAATGGCATGAGCTAACGAATAAAAACTTTTCTCTAAAAAAAAAGGCATAAGCATATTTAACTGTTGCCAAACCACCCTCCTAAAAATTAATATCACTTTACACACCCACAAACATTCTAGTTCATGGTGGGAAGGCTAAGTTTTCCTATAAGAGTTAAAATAATTTCAATTCCAACTTCCCTCATACGGTTCTTTACTTAGAAAATTCTCTAAATTCTTAAGGAATACCTTAAAACGATAGCTAATTCAAATTTTCAACAATTACGTGATATATTTTTATTACCCTCTAAAATTCTCATATACTAAGTAGGAGAGCACAATCGCTTTTTCACCAAGTTTGAGCTGGGATCTTCAAAATAAGTTTTAATAAAAGCAACATTTCGGAACCAAAGTGTTTTCTTATAGTTGTCCCACTGGACAACTTTTAATTCCTTTAAAAACAGAAGGCACCAAGCATTAAATTTCTTCTTCCTGTAATGGCAAAACAAATTATGCTAACCATCTGTAATCTAGTTGGCATCTGTAAAATTATAACTGAAAAATACAAATAAACTAGAAGATCTGGGCCTTTCATTTTCAAACAGTTATCAAAACCCTGTTCTCACTCAACAACAAAAAGACAAACAACCCAATTTAAAGATGGACTCAGTACCTGAACAAACATTTCTCCTTGAATATATACAAATGGCCAAAAAGCACAAGAAAAGTTGCTTAATGCAATTAGTGATTAAGGAAATGCAAATCAAAATGACAATGAGATACCACTTCAGGCCCACTAGAATGGTAGTAATAAAAAAAAGTGGCAAGTAAGTGTTGGTGAGGATGTGGAAAAATTGGTATCCTTGTACACTACTAGTGAGAATGTAAAGTGGTTCAGCTGCTGCGGAAAACAAGTGGTTTCTTTAAAAGTTAAACAGAGAATTATCATATGACCCAACAATTCCATTTCTGAGTATATACCCAAAAGACCTGAAAAGATAAGCACTCAAATAAGTGCAAAAGCATGCTCACAGAAGCACTACTCACAACAGTCAAAAGGTGAAAACAACCCAAATGTGCAGAACAGATGAATAGATAAACAAAATACGGCATTACGCTTACAATGGATTATTCAACCATTCAACCATAAAGGAATGAAGTATTGATACATGCTACAAAGAGTATGAACCTCAAAAACATAATGCCGAGGAAAAGAAGCCAGAAACAAAAGGTCACATATTGTTTGATTCCATTTATGTGAAATATCTAGCATAGGTAATGGCATGAGCTAATTGACGGAATAAAAACTTTTTATTCCATCAGAGAACAGACTGGTGGTTGCCAGGGGCTTGGGAATAGGCGGGGATAGGGAAACCCTGCTTAATGGGTATGGGAATTTGGGGTGATGAAAATATTTTGGTAATAGATAGAGGTTGGGGTCGCAAACACTGTTAGTGTCTTCAATGGCACTGAATTCTTTTCTTTAAATGGTTGATTTATGTTATGCGATTTCCACCTCAAAAAAAGAGAAAATGGAACAGCCTCTGTTCTAGTTTATGGATATAAAATCCGATGCTTCATTTTTAGTCACTCTTGGAAAGAGAAAAAAACCTAGAAACTCTAAGAGGCGTGGCTGTACTGGTTTAGTAAAGGACTGAGCCAAAATATTGACTTAATTTGCATTATAGCTACCAATTAAATATACCCACATGGTCCAAACCTGTGCCCTGACCAAATGAGGGAAAACCTCTTGTGCTGTCTCTAGTTCTGCCTAGATGCAGAGCTATTCTTTTCTCCTTTGAAATGTTTCAGACCATCAATTTCACTCAATACTATTCACCGTTTATGATTCCAAGGATCCATCACAAGCAATGAAAGTGGTCTCACTATCTCTGGGCTCTCAGTCTCTAATTCGTTCTATATTCTTCCATTATAATAAGCCTTCTAGAATATAACTCTGATCATATCATTCTACTTCTAGGAATCTACCACGGCTCCCTAATGCTACTGAGTTGATTCAAACTCCTTGGCCTGAGTGGATTAATACCTTGTTAATTAGCTAACAAAATTGCCTCTCTTTCAAAAACTTGTTCACATCATTTACCCTGTCCGATTTGCTGTTTTCTGCATCTCTTTTTTAAAAAAAAATTAATAAAAAGAAAAAATTTCAAACAAATACAAAACCAGAGAAAACTATATTATAAACTTCATGGTCACTACTCAGCTTCAATCTACAATCAACTCATTCCTAATCTTATTTTATATATAACCTGTGCCAGTATTATTTTATAGAAAATCCCAGAAATATCAGCGCACACTTCACATCTTTTCTGAGTGTAACTGTCCTTTCTTTATCATAACAATGGGTGATAATATCTAAGAGGGCTTTGCTTATCATAATGATAGGTGGTGGTGATAAGGAAAGGCTATTATTCTTTTGCAAAAGTTAAGATGGATTAAAAGCTAAATGCAATCCATTATTGCTAGACTTGCTTGAATGTTTAGGTTTTGTAACTATATATTTATGGCTATTAAAAATGCCTTAATCACTGAAACATTCTAAGAAAAAATAATCATTGTAAACCATTATTTTTAATGACATGTTGAAATAAAATGTACTATATTCTTAGGAATGTAAAATCCTCTTTACAGCAGAGCTAACTGCAAGTATAAACATAACCCACAGCTGTGACAAAGCATTCCTATATATGCTATATGTCAACATATAAAACACAGTACAGAAAAATGCACCAAAGCAGGTAGATAAAGGGAGTGTGATATTCCATACACCCATGAATCAATTTCATCATACAAGTGATGGTTCATGTCTGAGGTTAGTGACCAGTTGTTCGTTTTATTTTTAGCGAGTGGTCTTCTAGAGTACTAGATTGTTGACAAACTTAGGGCAAAAGACCACTGAGGCCTACTTTCCAGTGGAAAAGTAACTCAATTACAAAGATGCATGTCACTGAACAAAAACATCTCGTATGGATGATTCGTATTTGACCACAATGCATACATATCTTAAAGCCCAGCTACTGGACAAAAGGTCCACACCACTGTCAATACAAGTATACACCATGACACATTCTATTGCCAAATCACTCCCTATAAGCTATAATTGATAATAACGAAACTAAACCTAGAATTTATAATTTAAAAAGTATAGGGACGAAAAACAATGACCATTTCAAAGCAACACTGATATACATAGTTTTGTTTAAGTTTTGTTTAAGTAACCTACATTTATTCATAGGGTAGGCTGTTGAGTAAAATAAACCTTTAGAATGCCCATATATTATTTACCTGGAATCCCATGAGGACAAACATCTCTACACTAGCTAATGGCTTGTTATGAGACCCAAGAATGTCAACAGTTACCATCATCCAAAGCATGAAAAACATTTAACTTATGGACACTGCAAAATCTCTGGAGACCTTAATATGAAAAACCATTTAAAGCCTTGACAAAGATGCTCATCTCTGATGGAGTTTCAGTAAACATTTCTTCCATATTTGGGCCAAAATTCTCATTTCCTCAATTCATAATTATAAATAAATTAGCCCCAGGACACTGACAAAACTGTACTTCTTAGTTAATGAATACTACTGGCATAGTAAGCTGTTCCAAACCTTTATGTAAAATATAATCATAACATAATACCACTTAAACTTCCCCAGTTAATTTATTGTCTTCTTTAATCATATCATGTTTTCCTGTCATATCCGAGTTTGTCACAGCTCTCCGACTGTATAACCCTAAGCAAAGCCCAAAATTCTGGGACATAGGATTTCCATGTACCTGCTATTTTATTATTATTATTTGTCACAAACGTCTATTTACTAACACTTTTTCCTGAGTAAATTATTTCCAAATGCTGAACATTACTGTTTTTGAATACTGTATTTCCTTTTACAATATTTGGTAGCCAATATAAAACCTTAAAGACTTTTTTTAATCCCATGCCCCAGATTTAACAAATCTCTTTTAGAATACCCTTAATTCCTTTACAGTAGTGGTTCCCAATCTTTTTGGGTAAGAGGGTTGTTTTTCAAAAGCTTTAATAAATGTTTATCTGTTGATTAGGAAAACACAGCAAAAAATATACTATAGATTTGTTAACATGTTAGATCCTTTGTGATTGGGACTCTTGGTCCACAAAGAGAGAACCAGTGTCCAAGAATAATGATTACAGAGAAGTGACAACACTTCTGCACAGGATCCTTTCATTTTATGTCCTTAGGAATCATTATCTATTTAGCCAAGACAGGGTTAAACAACTTATACTATGGTAAATGTATCATAATAAGGGTGACAGGTGAGAAAACAAAGGAGATCCCTGCCTTGGAATTTTGTTTCTGGAGAAAAGTGAACCATCACCTTGAAATACACCTCTGAAAAGCAATGATATTCACATACTCATATCTGATACTAAAAAAGTTACAAGACAAAAGGCTCTTCGATTTCTTTAAAGTTCCATAAGAATCCACTAAAATTCAAAATTCCTTTTCACATTTTAAATTCCAACTCTTCCCTCATCTGTGTATGAAAGCAAAAAGGAAACCCATTCATTCTTCATTTGACCTAGGAGCCATAATCAAAAATTGGTCTGGGGTATAACTAGCTTGTTACTGTTTTTCTAGATTTCAAACTTGGTATTTCTTAGCACACATACTTATGTGAATTCCTACCAACCTTACTTTAGGGAGCTGCACAAAGGAGGCAGTATTTACCTTAATCTCTTTTTTGAGAAGACCTATAATAAATATTTACCTGGCTATCAGCCTATTACAAAAACACTAATATACAAACCAAAAAAGTGTTATAAGACAAATGCTCAAGAACTACTTGTTACCATTCCTCATTCTTCCAAAATGTAAAGTATTTGGCAAGTCTTATCTGACTTGTAGACCTGCTATTAATGCCTTCCTTTATTCATTTCTTCAAAAGTATTTTATTTTGAAAAAATTATTCAGTTTACCAAGCACAGCTGGTGTATCTATGTCAAGATAATAAATAAAACTTATCTCCAGAAGCAAAATTATTTGAATTTTCAAAAATGAAAATGGAATTCACAGATCATTTCCTTATGATAAGAAAACTGGGTTCACAGGTCAGCTTCATGGCGGTTTGCTGTTTGGCCCAAATAGGTCAAAGGGGAGGGGGACACCTTTTCAGGCAGAAGAATCAACTCAGTCTCATATTTGCTACTTACTCTCTTAGGAGCCAAATCCTAGGGCACCTGTAGTTCTTAACCATTTTTGCACGGTGATCACAGATTTCTATGAGAATCTGTTAAAGATTATGAACCTTTTCCTTAAAAAAATGCAGAGATAAAATTTGATGTAAAACTTCTAGGGATTCACAGGCCTCTCTCTCTGTTCTATATATACCCTTTCGTGAACTGCAACCAGTCTGGGATAAAGGAGGCCTGTCACTGACTGAACAGTAAGGCGTGGGTGTTAAGAAGAGAATGATTAACCGTTTTTTCCCCCTTTTATATCAAGGAAGCCAGAATTTACAATCACTCTGGTAGGGGACAATATCCAATAAAAACTCATCCATTTCCTTTTTCTATCCCTATCTCTGGATCCAGGAGCTGCATGCAATTCCAGGCAAAGGAATCTAAAGAAAATAGATCAGAACTACAGATGGGTAGCAATAAAGGCGAATGGCTCCTTAAATGAGGCAGGTAATACGGAATAATGAAAAGATTTTGGAATCATACAAACGTGGCTCATCCTATTGCTAGCTGTTATGACTATTTTGAGGCTAAATGCAATTTGCTCATTTGTAAGCCAACCCACAGCACTGTTGAGAATTAAATGGGATACTCTTTATAAAATAATCTAGCAAGATACCCAGTGCACTGAAGACACCCAAACTTGGTATACAGGGTTGAAATCTTAGGGAAGTCAACAAGGCAATAGTACCAACTGGAGGAAAGGAACCTATTGGAGACCTACTACAGTAACTTGCCCAGTTCACTAGCACTGAGATTTGCTAATAGCAGCAGAATAATCTGCTTACTTATCCTGTTAATTCTCTTAAAGAAATCCTGACTGTTCAGCATTGATCTGATATTTTATTTATTTCAGAAATTCAACCATCTCATAAAATGAGATCTACTGTATACTGAACACAACATTATTAAACCATCTGCTTCCTTAATTTTCCTGTCAAGAATGCTTTCCAAAATCTGTATAGATTTCCTTCAAATATTAAAATTTCCTTTTAGTACAAAGTCATTATATATTTATACAGACACTCTATTTTTCTGTTGATTGGAAATATCATGTCATGGCCAAGAAAGGAATTGGGCTCACAGGACGAGTAGAACCAATACAGAGAGACTGAAATATCTATATTATTTTGTTAGTCTTTTTTAACTAATGAACATTTGTATGATTCCAGAGTCTTTTCATTATTTCATATCATCTACCTATTTAAGGAGCCTTTCACTTCCATTGCTACCCATCTGAAATTTTCACAGTCCTGTTTTAACGAGACCCATCAGAGCCAAGTCTATTGATGCTTTTAATATTCAAAACTTTTCATTATGAAAAATTTCAAACAAATATAAAAGTAAAATTGTATAAAGAACCTCCATTTACTCATCAACCTGTTTCAATAATTATCAACTATAGTCTATCTGGCTTCACCTCTTACTTCCCCCTTTTATATTAAAGTAAACTGCAGACAACATTTCACCCACAAATATTTAAGTATATATCTCCAAAAGATAAAGATTCTTTTAAAAATCAAAATGTGTGCATATTATTTCCTGTTTTTTTGGGGGAGGCAGATACCTTCAGTCCACTATTTTGTGCTTTCCTGGAACTTCAATTCCTACATCTAAAATACTATCATCCTATCTGAATTCATTTCACCATTTCTCCATTTCACTCCAGTCCTTTTAAAATACTTTTTAAAGTATTTTTTTAAAAATCCACTTCAATTAATGAGAAATTTGTTGTTACACAGCTTTATCTAGAGACATTTAAAAGGCAGATATATCTTAAAACTCCAGTTCAAAAAAACTCCTTTAATTCTGGTCAGCATACATGGTACCTTAAAGCCACTTCAAGGAATATATTTTTTATAAGGTTTGAAAAGGACCCTGGATCCTGAAAAGAAGTCTTATTTCCTCACAGCTCCTTTGTCTATTAAAATAATGGCAATATATTTTATAGTAAGCAACGGTTATAAGTCAGAGGCCTCAACCAAATTTGGTTCTTTTCATATAACCAATGGATCCATGAAAATTATGTACTATTTATAGCAGGTGACTATTACATATCCTAAATAAGGTGCAGAGTTCAGAGAACTGATCAAATAATAAACAACTCAAATGATAACTTATAAAATAAAATGCAGCCTTTACTATATGCTTACTCTGTACCAGTCACTATGCCTTTTATCAACTGAATGCATTATCCCACATAATGCCTACAACTTTTTGAGGAAGATACTATTCCTATTTGGCCAAAGAATTAAATTCACCAAATTAAGAAATTTGTACAAGGACAGAGCAAAAACCAGCAAACTAGAATCCAAAGGCCTATTCAATTCAGAACACTCATGTTCTTAAATTAATACTGCTTCATGATTTGACACATTCTGATTTAATAGGTTTTAGCTTACAATATTACATGTGGCACATATTGCTGACTTATGATACTCCAACTTCTTTTAAATACTTTAATTAGGAATGATACAAAAGATGTAACATATAACAGGTTTAAGACTTTAAAAAATGTAGTATCTTATTTAAAAATTACATAATCAAATAATTTGAATTTTAAATGGTAAAGTTACAAAATTGATGACATCCTTTCTAATATAACATCTAAATTTCAGGGCTAAGGATGAACCATTCCAGATATGTTAGTTGATGAGCTCTCTATTACTAGTGACAGTGTCCCAAATGGTATTACATTTAAGTACCCGAAGACATCAGAGACAAATGAAAAATGATCTAGCCTTTATAGAAAGAGATTAATTTTTCCTAAAGAAAAGGTGTTTCTTTTCTGAACTGTTTATATTAAGCTGAGAAATTCTAGTTCCTAAAAAAGAATTTATCTCATCCATGGAATAAAAATATTTATTAGTTATTGGAAAATCCAGAAAAAATTTCAGTAAATAAACTAATCTGATTGCTTCTCATACTGCAATAGAAATATCATGACAAAATATCACTTCAAATATTCTTGACGAATCTGTCAAGTCCTAAATAAAGGGAGAGAACATAGTTTAAGACTAGGGTGGAAGCTAGATTTCTCTGACAACACCCAGTTAGTACATTTCACTTAGTAACCACTTCAGCGCTTCATAATTCTAAAAAAAAAATTCCTAAAAAAATTCAAAAGCAAAATGAAACAAGTTAACCTTTTTGTGTATCACCTTGGTGACATAACCACATAGAAAGGAACTATTCCAAAAGATTAGAAAACATTGTAATCTGACTGCGTATTCCTAGAGGGCTATAACCTAAGGGCAAAAAAACCCCAAAAATTAAAATTGTCCTTTTCAGTAATCACTGTTCTGCCATTCTAAAACTGCTGTGTTTGCATATGTATTATGGGACAAAGCATTATGTTGGTGCTAGTGGAAACTGGGATAGTGGGCATAGGGAACAGGTGAAACAGATTAGGTCAAGTACCAACTATGATATTAAAAAAAAGAAGAAGGGAAGAAAAGAAAGCATTTCCTAGCTCTGTCCACTGAAAAGGTCTAGAAACAAGGACCAATCCAGAGTGCAACACTCCTAACTGTGACCTCTAAAAGTTAGATCTCTAAAAGAAACCAGGGCTTTTCACAAAAAAGGCAGATTCCAGGTTTGGGGAAGGAAATGTGCAAAATGATCCTGCAACATCTTGTCATACTAGAAAGCAAGGAAACAATCAAAGACTATTGAGAATGAGTCAAAAAGAATAACTACAAAGACTGAAACATATTAAATATGTTTAAAACCGTAAGTACATAACAATAACACTTCATTGATCACCTCTGGAGATGTTAGGTCACCAACTCTTTTTCGAAAACTGGTTAATAAAAGGGAGAAATCAAGGACTTATCCTGTATTTTTGTTCTCAAACTGGCATAAACAAATAATAAACTTCCTTTTTCTTTAAGGAAGTATACTGGATAATAAATGAAGAAGTCATAAAATATGGCCTCTTTGCAACCATAAAGGAAATAATGGATCTAGGTCAGTGGTTCTCAAAGTGTGTTTAAAGTTCCTGATATTCCTTCAGGGAATATATGAGGGCTTCTGTTTTCCAACTACATATCTGTGTGAGGCCAGTTTTCTTCAAAGTTTTCAACCAAAACAACTTATCACAACAAATTAAACGCAGAAGCAATTATGAGAAAACAGCTGTCTTCTATTAAATGAAACATTAAAGAGTTTGGAAAGATGTAAAACAATGCCACTCTTCTCACTAATTTTACTTTTTGTCTTGGAAAATAGTGTTTTCATAAAATTCATGTTATCTATGTTTACAGGGCTTATTACTATTATTTTTTAAATAATTAAAAATTATTTTTTACTTTCTCAGTTTAATACCTAACTTTGTAAATATGTATAGATAAAACACATAAACAAAAGCTCTGTAGAGTCTTCAGTTTTTAAGACTATACAGTTTGAAAATGGCTGATTTAGAAAATGAATATCAATGGCTGCTTAACAACAGAGAGACGTTATGTAACTCTATGAAGAGCATTATCATGAAGTAAGCTTGCAATCTAATTTACATAATACATGTAACATTTACATTAAATATGAGAATGTGTTCAATGACATCATGGAGATGTCTCTTCAAAGTCCAAATAGACAATAAATAAATTTCTTCAAAAAGTACATTGCATGAAAACAAGACAGGAAGATAAATCTATAAATTAAAAGATTCAAACTTATCAAATGTAAGCATAGATCTATCTTGATCAAAAGGAATCTTTTAATCTAGAGGCTTAAAATTTAATGGGAGCCCATTTTTCTATTCCCATTTTGCTGTATTTGGATTTTTTCATAAAAACTTTCATCAGATCTACATTCACTCTCTCTTACCAACAATTAAAAGAGACACTGAATCATTCTAAGAACTTCTCATTTGGAACTGGGGGTGGGTTGGGTTTCAGAGAGGCCAACAGAAGAATTCTAGGAAAGAGGAGACTCCAGAATCAGAAGACTTTTATGAAGGAAAACTGGATTGCTAGGTAGTGGCCAAGAGTTCCATGATCCTCTATAATTAAAGAAGACATATAATTTACTGATCCAAAGTAGGACATTTCTGAGAGTTAAAAGGAGGTGTTATTACTAATTATGCTAGGTGAGTAGGCATAAACAAAGACTGTTCCAAGGAAATCAAGACTTACGATTACTCTATAAGACTAAATTTTTTATCATTTTCACAGAAGATAGTCTTCTACACAACTCAATCCTCTGTGTAACTATTTTGCACAAAAACCCATTCCTGATGGTGTAAAGCTGGGGGAAAACTATAAGTATGCTACAAAAAAATTTACCTTTCGTCTCTCTTGGCTGGTTCGTGGTTATTGCTCAGGGTACTCTGCAAACATCCAGCCATTCCTTTTCATGCCAACTGGTCATGATAAACTATAAGGGCAACGTTACTTACACCAGAGTTTTGCTTTTCTAAAAATACATGGCTTCCCATGGCCTTCCACACTTGGCCTAAGCAGGCTCCTACTCAATTCCTGAGCCAACACATTATTCCTAGCAACACTTCAAGTCCTACTGACCTAGGGGTTAAGTTAAGAGTGAGGTAAAACATCTGGGTCAGTCCAGGCTCCAAAACAAGAGCCTTGGGGTGGGAAATAATGCTTCCTTGTTCAAAGGGGTATAGCTATAGTAACTTCTGAGATTTATGTGAAGTCAGAGTAATTTTCATTTTTTTTAATTTAGTAACTATCTGGCTTTAGTACTACTTATGTGTCACTACTAAATGACTGCTTATTTAATCTGTGAGTATTTCATGCCACTTCATAAATTTAAAAATATTTAGTAGGCTTTTTCAATAAAAGCATTGTAAATATGAAAATATGAAATAATTTGGTATGCTGCCCCTAAAATTTTTAGCCTTTCTAAAATGTGTTGACACCATGTAACTCTATACTTTTTTTGTTCTGCTACTAAAGCGCTAATCTGTAAAGTGCTAATTGTCACAAATAAAACTACATTTATTAAGCAAGAACAAAACTAATAAAAAAGAAACTTCAGAAAATTAGACTTGCTCCTACATTTTCTTGAGATTGCTGATTTTTTAAAAAGGTATTCCACCTAATATTTTTTAGGCTATGGGCATAAAGGCACATTTAGCTTGCATGGCTATAGTAGTTTGTGTCATAGATTTTGAGAGAATAAAAATGTGTGCATTCATATAACAATCTAATGCTACATTCGGCATGCAATAAATCATGCAGCCTCTAATGCCCTTCTTTTTGTTCTATTTTAGGTTAAATTTTTTTGTCTTTAAAACTAAAGTTTTTTAAAAATGTGCCTTAGGACTAGAGTAACAAAAATTTTTTTTAAAGTGCCCTAATAGCCTAAATATTATTAATATACATATTTTCTAATAACAGTACCTATAGGTCTTCCTTTTCTATCCAGCTTTCTTTTATAAAACTAGTAAATTTCAACAGCCCAAATTAATAAAGAATAATGTATCATAAATGCAGAGGCAATCTAATTGCCAACAGGTCCTTCCAGGTTCTCTCTCATAAATAAAACCTTTCTTGGATATCAAAAGTGCTCAAACAGTTGATTATTAACTGTGGATCATCACAGGTCCTTCCAGGTTCTCTCTCATAAATAAAACCTTTCTTGGATATCAAAAGTGCTCAAACAGTTGATTATTAACTGTGGATCATCCTCCTACCTCACAGAAGCTGTGAGAGTACAAACTGTATGTACTGTGGCATACATTGAGGTTGGTGGTAGGAAACAGAATTTTTCAACATAGGCCAAAGATCCTATAACAGGACAGCAGTAAGAACCACGAGATGGAAAAAACTCCACCTCATACAAAATGAGGAATAATGGATATAAATATAAAGCAATGAGATCCACCTGGACATGGATTAAAGTTAACATGTCAACATTAATATGCTACCATCATCCTGGAACATCCTAACCAGAACATAATTTCAAAGAATTTCAAAATAATCCTTTTACTATATTCAGCAATGCACAAGCCTTATTAGATTACTGGGTTTCATTGAATCTTCATTTTTTCAGGAGTGGGGAAGGAAGAATTTCAGCATCAGACGATAATAAAAATAACATTTCTTGTTTCAGGGCAGTGGTGTGGGATGAAGAAGGCTTGGAGAACATAAATTATGTAGCTTGGGTTAGAAAGAATTCAAGGCATGAAAATTTTATATCCAAACAGCTAACTAATTTCACCTCTATTAAGGTAAAGGGATAAGTATACATAAAGTTTAATTATTTTAAACTTTATTTTAGTAATAAATGAGTTACACAAATTAGTAATTCCCAATACAAATGTAAAGTATTATCTGTAGGTATGCAGAAGAAATTCCACCTTTCTTCAAGCTAATAATACTCATGGTAGCATCTGGTGGTAATAATGAACATATGACCAATCAATGACAACTAAGTACGCTTAAAAACCGTTCTGAAAGCTAAGAATCTGAAAGGGTTTACCAGGAAAGAAAGTGGAGATTACTGAAGTTATAAAATCTCTTCTGTTATATAGTTTTAAGAAAAGGACAAAGTAGCTTTGTAATTAAGTACATATAAATATATCTGAAAAAAAGTGATATAAATATATCATGAAAAAAATCACATTACTCATCCAATTTCCTCTCTCTGTTCTACTTTGTTGTTGTTGTTGCTGAGGAGAGGCATTATGGGATAATAATAGTAAGAAATAAAGTGGAGTAGGTACAGAACGAAGATGAAGTCTAGTGCTATGATTCACCTCCATTCTAGCCTACTGTTGGCTAGGTCTTATTCAAAATGAGATTAGATGCTTAGGGAGCCTGGCAGTTATAAAAACTTGTGGGACCAAGATGCGGTCCCCACTCTCTTACCCTTGCCAGGAACTTTTTAAAGCCTCTGACAAGATTTAGGTACTAGGAGCAGTAGAAGCCATGTGAACAAGCTTCTGATTTGGGGGGTAGGGGATGCAAAGGGATGCTAGTTATGTGGGTCTTACATAGAGAAAACTATCTGGAAATGGAGGCCAGGGCTTAAACTAGATGGCTTCCATTTTAAACCCATGAATTCATGGAAATGGATTATTAAAAGAAAACACTACTCTAAATTTCTGAAGTAATATAAACTATGGCTTACAAAATTTTATATTAGGGCCTCTGCTATTTTACTGACAGAGTAAACTTCTAACTAATGGTAATTTCAATGATAATCAAATTTCCTTTTTCAGCTTGCAATACTATATCATTACTGCCTAGCCCATTACACATAAACATACAATAAGTGGGTTTTTCTTACAAAGAGAAATGACATAAAAATAAGGCAGATCTTGTTATTATTAGAATATGTGTTAAAGGCAGTATTTTTGGTTATTCCATTAGGCTAAAACATCTCTTTTTTGCATATAGCCTGAATCCATAAGCAAAAATTACCATTCCATTTTACTTGACTCTCTCATGCAGTCTGGACAGAAGGGAAAAATCTAAAGTTACTTTAATAACATTTCAAATAGGTGGCACCTCTATTCAAGCAACAGAAATGCTCTTGGAAAACTGACTTCAAATCAACTATGCATTTCTAAAAATCGAATTATCTTAAAATATATTCTGTATTAGAAAGAACATCATATACTCTTTTATAAAAGAGGACTTCAGTAATCAAATAATTGCTAATTTGTGAATGCAATTATTTAATATTTCCTCTTCCTTTTTAAGAACTGGCATGCCTGATACGCATTTATTTGTTTATTTATTATATTTTTTTGCATGGGCAGGCATCAGAAATCGAACTCGGGTCTCTGGCATGGCAGGGGAGAGTTCTGCCACTGAGGCACTGTCACACAGCCTGGCGTTTATTTTTAAAATAACTAAAAATATTACTTGGAATACTAAGCCTTTTAACATTTTAATGAAAACTTGAACAAGGACCCAAACAAGATATTTCATTATGATTTTGCCTTTTTAAAGGGTCAGATAACCACATCTTCCAACCCTGATTCATCTTAGTTCTAATAACCGGGATGCAACCATCGTACTTTCAGCCGAGAGCTCAGCACAAATATACTGAAGAAGGCTGGGCTTAACCTAACAGGCAGGGGAGGGAATAATCTCAGGGAATGTCAAATTTTCCAGGAAGTAAGGGAAAAGCCTGAAACAATAAGCAGCATTTCTTCTGTTAGCACCTTACCACCAGCACAAGAATGGCAGAGGGTGCTCTACATCTCACTGATACAAAACTGGAGCGGAACAATAAGCAACTATTTCACAAAGTGAAACAAATTATTCTACAAATTCTGGTCTAATCCCAACCAAAATAAAGAAACTGTGTATCTTGAAATATAGTATAAAAGTTTTATTCAGAATATTCTTTTCCATTTCCTAATGAGAATTCAGCTGTCAGATTTGCTGGAGAACTGGCCTACTCAGGTGACTTGTATTTAGGAGGGAGACCATGGGATTTATTTTATTCAACCTATGCAATACTTCAGTTTTATATTTTTCCTTGGAAGAGAGAATGGGTTCCTCTACTAGAGATTTTGGGATATATCAGTTTTGGGGTTAACAGTATTTGGCTGGCACAATTTCAATATGTGAGTGGCAAATACAAATGATTTCTTTAGTTGTATGCCAAGCTGAATAATCTCCCAGGGAAAAGAACCTCCTCCTCCTGCCTTTCCTACCTCCTGCCCCTCCCCCACCAACACTGCCTCCCTGCTGTGCAAAGAGCCCTTTGTCCTGCCCCGCACTTATCTAGCTGTTTGGCCATATTGACAAGCCTACTGGAGGCATAATAAGGGAGTCAGTCTGACATTAGCAGCTGGCAATTTGAAACAAAAATCTTCCTTTTTAACTCAGATCAAGTCCTGCTGCAGAGGTCTTTGGCTCCTCCCAAGCTTCTGTTCCTCAAACAGAGAAAGCAAGGAATTCAGCAGTTTCCCTCCATTAGGTGGCACAAATAAAAAACCTGACTAACTCAGAAACCAATTCTATAAAAATTCCTACATCCGTGGCTTTTTTGTGTTTCATAACATTGGGAAAAGTATATTTCTCAGCTCTGGGAGTTTACACTTATCTAAAATGGCTAAGGAGATGATTCTCATTACTTCAAGTTGCCATCAAAACTCTGGGAATCCTCATACTGCAAGGCAATAGAGCACAGGAAAGAAAGTAGACTAAATCAACAGTAACATGCATGAGACAAAACTGGCCAGCAATTTCAGCGTTTAAAAAATACTAGACATTCCAACAGGCACAAAATTCCTTTTCACATCTTCATAGCAAAGACACTTAATGTGACCCTTATCTCTCTTCCTCAACTACTGAGCAAACAAAATCAATATGATGGAAAAACTGAGTAAGGCAGGATGGGATTACTAATTCCTTGTTTAGCAAAGGCATACAGACTCAATAGTCTCAGTAAACAGAGATTTAGCATCACTGTTTCTTTAACTATATATATTTCAAAGTTTCTTTCATGAAGTGTTAAGAATTTGAGTATATTTTGCCAGAATAAGAGAATTCTCTATAAAGTGATGTCTTCTAACAGTTCTCTCAAAACTTTTTGGTTTTGAGATCCACTTTAGGATCGAATCTACAACAGGGATATTTTCATAAAAAACTGATTTAATAAAGTATGTACAGGTGAGCGAAGGTAACTATATTCTCTCCATTTTTCATCGATTTCCCAGAATCTTTCCTGTAAGTTAAATCAATCATTACATCAACTGAAAGGTTAAATGCCATTTTACCAGATATTTTGGAATTTTACAGTAGTAAAGAACAGTACCACTCCCCATCTATCGCAAGTACATCTCCTCCTTATTTTCTGAGGAGAGAAAGTCTCTAAAAGGATTTCTTCATCAAAGTACAAATGATCAACAGTTATATGACTTACACACTTTGCAAAATCAAAGTAAGCTGTTTGTTCTTAAAATATCTATAAAGAAATTCATATTCAACTACTAAAATACAATTTTTATAAGTAAAAGTCACTGCCAGGGCCCATAGTTTCAAATTAAACTAACAAATTACCAGCATGAACCAGAAGTTACACTAAAATTTTATTCTATTCGTAATCCAATTCTCTCCAATAAGATGTATCCAATAATCATTGTTTGTCATTAACTGAAGTTTGTTTCAAAAATTATTTCAGTGCCAAGAAGATAATGCAAAAGTGGTATGTGCATATCTGCATTTTGTAATATATCTTTTGCCCAAAGACAAAAATGAAGTAGCCGTTCCCCAGAAAAGCCAGGGTACTTACAGAAAGTAACTACCAGGACACAAAATGGTAACAGAAGATGCAAAAATATTCAAGACTGCTGATTAAATAAATCCTTCTATGAAAAGAGTCTTCAGAAAATGATTACATCAAACCCACAACGGTTCCAAACAGAGAATACACGTGAAAAGGTAATTATTTCATAAGGTGACTTTCATATTATACAGCAATTTAAACTAAAAACCTTTACCTTAAACTGTAAGTGTGTCAAACAGCCAGTATGAGTTAAAATATGTTTTTATGTGATGGTAGCAAGAATTAGAACCACTTAAAATATTCTCCATTAAAGGTTTTGTTTCATTGGTCTGCTTCTATCAATGGGAAAACAATGCAAGCCACCATTTGTGAATGACAAAACTCATTTCCATTCCTTTTGGTTGCCTGCCACAAATGCCAGAGTCATACTACACACTGAAGACATTTGTGGGATTGCAGTAGATTTATATAAACTGGGATTGCAGTAGATTTATATAAACTGAACAAATCAACATTTGAGGGGAAAAGTATACAATACAAGAATCTTAGAAGAAAAAAGTCACAACACAGGCATCTGTTAAGTATTGTATGTAATTGGTCATATGTTTGGGTAGTGGTAGTTCTCCTTCAAGTACTTCCCTACTCAACAGACTGCTCTCCTTAAACAGAGATCTCCCTGAAGGCCAGTAGCTGTGGGGGAGGGGAGACCACATTAGGGGCTCAGATGCCCATCTTCTCCAGTATCCTGAATATTCCTTTTGGTCTGTCTATACTTCAGATGGATCATGGCCAAAGCTACATTCTTGTGACATCAGAAGACTATATCCAAAACATATATAATAAATCAATTTTATAGGTTTAAATGCCAAAGAAATTATCTAAACTGGAGAATTCTATTACTAATACAGAAATTAAGAAGTATTTGAGATTTACATTTAAAAATCACTCAAAAAGACCTATTCTTTTGAGAGTTTAATCTTTTAAGATTCCAAGTTTAGTAAAATGTTTAGCAAAACATCTATCCGATAGCTAAATATGGCTTAACCAATGGAAGGAGACACATGAACAGCAAAAATAAAGAAAAACTGACTTTATGATTAAAAAGATGAAGGAAAATATGTCAGCTGATGAGAAAACAAAATTGATTTTTTTTCCCATTCTGGTTCTCAGGAAAAGCCTTAGATTCTTATTACCTTGATAATGGATCAAAAATTAAAACTATTGGAACTTTCAGTTCTATCCAAGATAAAAAAAACAAGTATCTGCCAAAAAAACAAAAACCAAACAAAAGTCTTTAACTATGATCCAGCTTTTAGATGTTGATATCCATAAATGGGTAGAAGGTTATGAACTGCTAATTTCCATCTCTCCAACAATAAAATGCAAACCAGCTTAGCAGTGAAAATTCTCACAAAAGCAAGATTTCTTCTTGGTCCTGAAGCAGCCATGGCCTAAGTGTAGCTCCCTGCAGCCAACAGCATTAATGGACGCTGCACTGCTGTCCTTCCCTAGAGACAGCAGCCAGCACTACTCAAGCTTCTCACGTAGCAACCAGAGCTCCAGAGCCAGCAGCTGCTGCTGCCTTGTATACTCACCCCTGTGATCCTACCCAAAGGAACAACCTTCTCCTTCCCCCACCCCCTCCTTCTTACACACACACACACACACACACACACACACACACACTCACTCACTCACTCACTCACTCACTCTCTCTTTTTTTCTGACCAGTACTCCATGCCAGAAGGGTTGAATTAGCTTTTAGAAAGAAACAATCCTAAGGTCACCCTTTTGATTTTAAATAAAGATCTTTTATTAAAAAAAAATTTTTTTTTTTTACCAAATTGCGAATATACATCTTAATTAAACCAGCAACTCAGGGGCTAAGATTAAGATTTATCTTTAGAAGGGCAATTTTCCAAGCAGTCTATAGTTGAGTTTAAATTTGCTGCTAGAGACAGCCTTGTGTCGTGTCCTACCAGAGGACATAATTCATTTTTCTACACATTGTGACAGTCTGAGTTAACCTGAAAAACTGGGATCCCATAATGGACCAGAATTTTTGGCTATGGAAGAAAACAAACGATTCTCCTGAGAAAACTGGAATAAATCCAATTAAACATTTTTTCCTGTGTCCTCCAAGAGGCCCAGAAACCTTTGATTATGTGAGTATCTCCAGCTTTAGTCTAGCTTAGATTCTACACATTTAAAATCACCATTTAAATACCTTTTCTTCCAGTGACCTAAAAAAATTAGTGATATAAAATAAATAATCCCAAATATTTTTTCCCAAATAGGGAGTATACATTATCCTGAAAAGCTCATAACATTCAACTCGGCTGTATCCTCTCCATTCAAAAGTATAGCTATGTAACATCTGCCCCCAAAATAAATGTAAATATGACCTTGGTCACAAAGATGACATTAAAAACAACTTGTTTAATTAACGGGTGAAGGAAATCAGCAGAGAACCTGGGGATTCTTCCAGTAAAATAAGCACAGGGAAAATTGGAAAATGAACTTAAGTACAGACAAAGCCCAATGGAAGCCAGACCTCTGGGTAAGAAATGAGTTACTGGTGAACACATTGCACAAGTAACATGAGAAAGCAGAAAATGCAGGTCATACACGCACCCCTGACCCAAACCAGCAGAGCTGGCTGCAACATCAGTGCCCAAGGGAAAGACCACTTACTCCTAAGGAGTGAGACGAGCAAAGGAGCATTACAGAATAAATTAGCATAGAAGGGGTTTTCCCAACAGCTAAACTTTCCCTCTCACACGATTCACCTACTTAAACCAGGCCTTTTTTTCCCCAACCCCATTCACTTCACATCCCAGGCTTCCACGCAGACGGAAAGCGGATCCACAAGGAGCAAATTCTTCTGCCTTTAAAGACGTTCTCAAATGATCGCTCTCCACGCCCAAGGAAGGAAAAACGACACAATCTGGCTGAACTCCAGACTCGAACCCTACAAATTAAATGAGGGCTATCTCAGATATACTGGGGCATACGCCACGGGGAGCCCAAGAACGTGAGGTGGGGGTGGTGAAGGTAATGTCTTCAGCGTAGCAAATGAAGCAGCCATCCGCGATGGGACCCCGAGAACGAGAGGGAAGGCGTCCAGGAACATTATGGAGGAGAGATCAAGGGCCCCAGAGCCATCCGAGTTGTCACAAGGCCGCGCGAACAGGGTGGTGGGAGGTTAGAGAAAGGAAAAAAAAGTATTCCTGTGTATTCTGCGGGGAGAGCAGCGAGAGGCCTAACCTCAAGTAAAAGGTGAACGTGGAATAGGCAGTTCCTAGGAAAAGGGGTAAGGAGACGTGGGGGAGGGGAATCGTCCTGACCCAGGAAAGGTATGAAAAGGGTAGTGGGGTCGAGTAGATTACAGAGGGAGCCTCACTCTCTGGGAAAGTGGGGGGCAATGGTGTGTGTGGGTCGGCTAGCGCATGAGAAGAGGCAGCAACCTCCTTCTTAAAGCCTGTAGAGAGCAAGGCCCACGTCCCGAGAAGAGCGAGCGCGGGGAGACGGAGGAGGTGGTCCGTACCTCCCCCGGGGCCCGGTCGTGAGGGTGAGTGTCTCTTTTCGATCAGACCCTTACCTTGTCCCAGGCGCTGCCGGGGCCTGGGCCCGGGCTGCGGCGCACGGCACTCCCGGGAGACAGCAAGACTCGAGTTAGGCCCGACGCGGCGCCACGGCGTTTCCTGGCCGGGAATGGCCCGTACCC